>CAUYSK010029427.1:0-25511 GCA_963575035.1 Avahi laniger | reverse complement strand
TTCGAGACCAGCCTGAGCAAGAGCGAGACCCCATCTCTACCAAAAAATAGAAAGAAATGATCTGGACAACTAAAAAATATATATATATATATATAAATTAGCCGGGCATGGTGGCACATGCCTGTAGTCCCAGCTACTCAGAAGGCTGAGGCAGGAGGATTGCTTGAGCCCAGGAGTTTGAGATTGCTGTGAGCTAGGCTGACACCACGGCACTCTAGCCCAGGCAACAGAGCAAGACTCTGTCTCAAAAAAAAAAAAAAAAAAAGGCATATTGCTAAGTGAAAGGAGCCAGTCTGCAGAGGGTACATATTGTGTAATTTCAATTTTATGACATTCTGGAAAAGGCAGAACTATGGGGATAGGAAAAAGGTCAGTGCTTACCAAGGGTTTGATGGGAGAGGAGGAGGTTTGAATAGGTAAAGCAGGGAATTTTTTAGCGTGATGAAACTATTAATATGATGGGTACATGGCATTAAATTAATACATTGGTCAAAACCCATAGAACTTCACAACACAAAGACTGAACTTTAATGTATGCAAATTAAAAATAATTATTTAGCAAGTTGGAAGATCCCAGGAAGAAATACAGACTATGACAAAGGACTGTAACTGCATCAGAAATGTATGAAACAACCTCAGTGAAGAGGGTAGGCAGGAAAGATGCTGAATGCGTGGAGGCTATAAGATCAAAGGCAAAGAAAACTGCACATATGTACTGCACACTAGTTGATAAAATTCCTTCCCACCGACTATGGGCTCACAATTCGGATATCCATATACATATAGGGGTATACTAGAACTGAACGATTCAGTAAATGGATGGTGGAAGCGGGTTTCTCACAGTGGGAGTGGAAATTTACAGACAAGCAAGGCCAGAAGGCTAAAATGATCCATGCGGTAATGGCTTAGAGTTAGAGACATCGTGTTTAACTTATGTAAATGCAGATGTTTGCACATAGAAGTATTTATAGTTATGCATACAGACACGAATCGGTACACACACATGCATTTCCTTGCTCTATCTGCTAAGAGGGCCTAGAAGAAATGGTGCTGGGGTAACAAGGGGCACGGTGATTATCCAGGTCTTGGATTCTTAAACTGTTCTACAGGAAAAGGATCCAGGGTGCCTGGGAGGAATGTCTGATTCTAGGACTGGAGTAGGAAACATACAAAATGAACCCGGAGCACCTTGTAGGGTCAGAAACTCAGGAAGTGCTCAAAAGGAAAAAAAATACACAGATAGGAATCAAAGGGACATGTGAGCCAGATGAGAGAGTTTTCAACGGCCAAAGCTGGAACAATTTGAGCAATAAAATAAACCAAAGTATAAAATAAATATCCATAAGTCCATACAAATATAAATAAAACACCTAATAAATAAATAGATGGGGGAGAAGAAACAAATCTCCCTTACAGAAGAATTACAGATAATTTATGAAGTTACTCTACCCTCAAGGAGAGGGAGCACAAATTCCCACTTCTTTTTTTTTTTTTTTTTTGAGACAGAGTCTCACTCTTTTGCCCGGGATAGAGTGCCGTGGCGTCATCCTAGCTCACAGCAACCTCAAACTCCTGGGCTCCAGCAATCCTTCTGCCTCAGCCTCCCGAGTAGCTGGGATTACAGGCATGCGCCACCATGCCCGGCTAATTTTTCTATATATTTTTAGTTGTCCAATTAATTTCTTTCTAATTTTAGTAGAGACAGGGTCTCGCTCTTGCTCAGGCTGGTCTCAAACTCCTGAGCTCAAACAATCTGCCCACCTCGGCCTCCCAGAGTGCTAGGATTACAGGCGTGAGCCACCGCGCCCGGCCTAAATTCCCACTTAAGTGTAGGCTGCACAATTGACTCACTTTCTAAGAGCACAGTGTGGGAAGGGTGAGAAGGGGAGGGGGGAGTAACTTCACAGCAGAGAAATCTAACATGCTTTACCAGAGCCAGGTGATTAAGGTGAACAGCAACATTGTGATAAATCATGTTGATAACATGTCTCCTTGAATATGAATGATGTGACGAAAGTGGCACTTTACCTCTGTGATCTTCCTCCTCAAACCCATAACCCCAGTCTAGCCAGGAGAGTAACATTAGACAAATTCTAATAGATAGGCATCCTACAAAACACTTGGCCAGCATACCTCAAAACTGCTAAGGTCATCCAAAATAAGGTAAGACTGAGAAACTGTCATGCCAAGAGGTGCCTAAGGAGACATGTTAACTAAATGTGATGTGGTATCTCGGTTGGGATCTTGGAATATAAAATGGACATTAGGTAAAAACTAAGGATATTGGAATAAATGATGAACTTCCATAATATGGTATTAATAATAACACTCCAGCATTGATTCATCAACTGTGACAATGTACCATACTAATGTCAGATGCTAATAGGAAAGGAAGCTGCGTGACGGGAAAGTGGGAGCTCTGTACCATTGTCTCAATTTTTTGTGTAAATTTAAAGCTGTTCTGAAAGACAGAGATTTTTTTGTTGTTGTTATATACAGTTTTTATTTTATTATGTTCTTGTGATACATTTTCAGATACAGGTGAATGGGTAAAAGATTATGAAGACTTTAATGACTCTGTTGAAGCTCTATATTGCAATGATTAAGATGTTGGGCTTAGGAGTTCAGAATGAGCTGGGTTCAAGTTCTGGTTCTGTGTAACCTTGGATAAACTATTTCGAATCTGGTTCAATATCACCCTTAGAATTGTTTTGAGGATTCGATGAGGTAATATATATAAAATGTTCGGTATGGAATCTACCACATAAGTGCTCAATAATCACTGGATAAAATATCGTGAAACTACTTTCCAAAAGAACACTGCCTGCTTCATTCACTCCCTGAGATTATGCAGCAGTACTAACGATGACTTTAGTATTGCATTCTGGTCCGTAAACTAATTATGGATTAAAGGCATTTTAAAAAGGAGAAGAATTTTTTAGGAAGAATTTAAAATATTTTTTAAATCAAGAACACTAAAAACATTTCTAACTTCCTAGTAATCAATTAATACAATAAAAAGAACATAGAATATCTCTTTTCATCCATAAAATAAATGAGATTTTAACACACAATGCTGGAGTTATGTTGAAAAACTGAAAGACAAAGATTTTTTTAATTTGTAATTTTTTTATTACCCATTTACTGATGGGTTTCCACTGGCCAAAGTACAGCCAACATATTAAGGAAAATGTGACAACATATTTGTAGGCATAATAATATTTTAAAAGTTGAATAAAAAAGGATTATGTTCCCTTAAGCAGCATTATTTTCTACATTTTAGGCTGCATATAACTGCATGTGCATAAGGCAATAGTACTCAACTAATGGTAAGCTTTCAAAAAGTCATATAGATAGGGGAAAAAAAATCTACTCAAGGAATCTAAATATACAAAGTTTTATCCTATGGTAAAGGATAAAATTCCCCAGTCCCAAAGGTCCATTAGAAGAGACATCCCACCGATGGCTTGGAAAGAAGTGATGTACTTTCCATCTGAAAACAGCACATTCTAATTCATAGCAATCTTGAAACAGTACAGAAAATAGAATCACACTCAGGATGTTACACATCTATTAAGTTCTAAAAATATATTGTTTCCTCTTCCTTCTCTGACAGGGCCGCATCTCTCAGCCCTGTAGGAGAAGTGTGTAACCAGTAGAGACATCCTGGCCACTTTTGCTAGATGAGTGATCAGTTTAGAGGCACATTATACAGTGTTCTGAGGAACTCAGGTTGTTCTGGAATGAAAAATAAAGCTTTGACCCAAATCTGTTCATATGGGTGAAGACAAGATGGCAGCTAGGAAATGCCGCCACCAGAGACGCCATTACTTTTCCTGCCAGGCTAGTCATGATTTTGCTTGAGGGCACATTGCATGATATTCTGAGTGCTCACCTTGAAGAAAATCTCTGACGAAAATCTTTTTCTCATAAATCTGTGAATATGGGACTAAAGAGTTTATCATATCCAGGAAATGTCATGAGAGTAGTTATTATAGGAACAATTGGCCCTCTGGGAAACGGCAGGATTTCTTGGATTCAGTTTTTGACTATGAGCCAGAAACACATCCAAACTAAGAAATATGGACGGGTGACTAAAAAAGTACTCACTAACTTTTCTTCTTTAAGAATATTTCTACCAGTAAGCTCTGATGGTGTTGTCATTATCTTGTCTTACTGTTTATACTTCAGTCTCTTAAATATGTAGCGTGTCTATTACCTTGTTTTATCTAATCCATTGAAAGTGGATCAGAATTCTTTCCTCTATGACGTCCCCTTCAAGATACCATTTAAACGTTAACAAGGGTGCCTGCTTAGCTATTCTACCTCCTCCCTGGTCCTGCCCCCACAGCACCATAAATCCCAGCTGCTAGAAACTCAGTTGTCCCATGTGGGCCTGTGCACACAAGCTGTTCCCACTGCCTGGAGGAGTCTGGCAGACCACCAGCTTACTCAAGAGGCTAATTCTTCTTCATCCTTCAAAATTCAGCTCAGAACCACTGCTCTGGACTGCCTCCTCTGACTCCCCTGACCCCCCCTCTAAGAAGTCACTTCCCTTCTATGCTCCGTAAGTGGCCTTTGCAAACCCCTCCCCTAGCACTGACACCAAATCACATTTGTGCATTACTGTGTCCAGTACTACTGATAGGATGTGAGTTCTCTGAGGCCAAGCACAGTGTCTATTACTCTGGAATCTCCAAAATACCATACATATATAATATTTGTCACCTAATCATCACTAATAAGGGTTATGGAATGAACACGTGAATCAATACAATTCAGTAAATGCTTTAAAGCAACAACCTGCTATTAGTACAAGTTAGTACAACCCAAGTAGATACATCATAGTGAAGTGTGATCTAAATAACAGATTTGCTTTTAGGGATGACTTCTGTGCTTCCAGTTTTGTCCCCATCATCCTTTCTCACTCTGCTACCGAACGTTCTTTCTGAACGAAGCCGTTGTGTGCACGCCCTTCATGATCGGGCCTGGCTCACTCCCCAGTTTTGTCCTCTCACTACCCACCTCCCGCACTGCACTGCGGCCATACTGATCCCCTTGCAGTTCCCAAGCACAGTGTGCTCGCTCTTGCACAGTTCCCACGTGCAGGAAGTACTCAGTCAATGTTTGTTTAACAAGTGGAAAAGCCCAAGCGTGCTGTGATGTACTAAAGCTTGTAGATTGCAAATGAGTAAGAAAATCTTAGTTGCATTTAGGCTCAAAGCCTACTTAGTCTATGCCAGGCACTGAGTCAGAAGCCAGGAGAACAAAGATAAATAAAGCATGGTCCCTGCCCTCATGGAATTTACTATCTACTGGGATTTTTTAAAAGATATATAAATAGATAATTTATTTTTAAAATTGATGTAGTAAAATAAAAGTTTGCCCAGTTCAGGAAAGACTTGGTAGGAAGATGACTCTTGAGCAAATCCGGAAGGATGACCAAGCCTACCAGTTTAAGAAAGGGCACATCAGGCAAAGAGCACGAGTAAAGGCGTGGAGGCGTGAAGCGAGGGGGCATGGACTGAAAGGCATGAGCGATACAAGCAAGGGGTGATGGAGACCAGAACCACAGCAAAGGAAAGAGATGCAGAGGAGCAATACAGCAAAAAACCAGAGCAAGCTCACAGCAGCAATGAGGGGAAGGAGAGAGAGGAAGGTAATGAGATAATGGAGAAGGAGCTAGCTCCAGTTTCGACACGTGGAGTTTAGATAGCTGGGGAGCACCAAGTCAATATAACCAGTAGAAAGTTTGAAATACAAGTAGATATATGCAGCAGGAAGTCTGATGTACAACCCAGGCTCTTTTAATCTGGATGGAAAATCTAAGACTATAAAAGCAAATGAGATGGCTTAAGGAAAGCTTGTACAAAGGAAGAAGCAAAGAAGCAAAGAACCAAGAACAGAGCACAGAGGAACGGAGAAGCGAACGAGTAGCTCAGGAAGACAACCAGAGGGAGCAGGAAGAAGTTGCATGATGGCGGGGGTGGGGGTGGGCGAGAGTAGTTCACGAATGCCAAGGGCTGAGAGTTTGAAAGAGAAAGAAAGTGCAGCAGAATAGTGCAAAAAGACAAAGACTGGAAAATAATCCATGCCTTTGGCAAGATAAATGCCATCGGGGCTGACATCAGCGGAGAGGATTCAGTGGAATGGTGGGGCCTGAGCCGAGTTGCAAAGTTGCTAAGTGAGGCAGGTGAGGAGGAGGACAGCGCCAGTGTCGGGGGAAATCGCCCGGGAGTAAGTGAGTAAACAAGAGGTCCAAGGACTGAGACCTGGGACACTCCGACTCCAACACGGGCACCCCAACGTTCACCTGTGAAATAGAAGTGAAGTCGAAAAAAACCGGAATGCCGAGCCTGGTGTCCTGAACGTCAAGTGGGGAAAGTGCGTCAAGGGGGACACAGTGATCTGTCTTAGAAAAACCCAGTGGACTTAGGAAAGTGGAGGTCACTGATAACTCCGATAAAAAGGTTTTGGTGGAGAAGTAGGGATAAAAGCCTCACTGGAGTAAGGAGAGAGGAAAATGGGAGGAGAGTCCTCAGAGACAGAAAGTGTAGACAATTCTTTAGGGGAATTTTGCTGTAAAGGGGAGCAAAGATACAGTAGCTAGAAGGGAATCAGCACAGGTTTCATTTGGTTTTGGTATTTAAGATGGGGGCTATTGCAGAATATTTGGTATTAATAAGAATGATCTAGTAGAGAAGGGGACATTGATGATGCATAGAGGAAACCTGCATGCGGTTCTTGCTAATTACTGGATAATTAATAACAATGAGAAGTTTAGAACTGATGTTCCCTGGGAGACATGTGGAGGGGCTGGGCTTAAAGATGCAGAGAGTGACGGGAAGGAGAACGGAATATGGGTAGAAGCAGGTTGATCGGCGCAGAAGGTCTCTTCTCATTCCTCCTATTTTCTTAGTAAAACAGGAAGCAGGATCATCAGATGAGAGTGAGGAGATGAAGGAGGTGATGGAAGTTCGAGGAGAGAAGATGATGTGAAATAGTTGCCTAGGACAAAGTTTCCTGAATTTTCTTTTTACGCACAGCACATTTCACACCCCACACCAGCACGTATGTATATATAAATGCACATACACATATAACTGAAACAAGCATTTCATGAAGTATTATTTACCCTTATTTTGTGCTATACACTCTTAAGTTCTATTCTGCTCTAATCTGCCTCAGTCTCCTAATGCACAGTTGGAAAAACAGAGAATGGGAATGAATGGACTGGGGAGATGAGGCAGGCCTGCCAGGCAGCCCACGGGCTCCACTGGAGCTTAGTGGCGGAATAAATTTAACCTGAGCCCAGCAGTCCTGGGGGTAGGTTTTTATCCAGTTAGCTGCAAGGCAGCAGGGAGTAGGCAGAGAGTTAGATGTAACTAGGAGGGGGTTTTTCAGGCACCCTGATGAAGGACAAAGCAGGGGCTTTGCAGGGGCTTCCAGAGGCATGCGAGGGAGTTAGTGCAACATCAAAGCTGTAAAATGAGGTTCTGGGGAGAGCGAGAGGAGGAGAAAGGTGATCAAAGCGACGGACTGAAGTCCATAGGGTTGGAAAAGTAAAGACAGGGCATCTGAGAGAGCGAGCGTTTGAACAGGGTGTCGTGGTAAGAAAGTGGACGCTGGAAACTGAGATTGAGGCAGAAATGTGGCTGTTTGAAAACACAGGGCAAGGTGTGGCCGTGGGAGCGAGTGACTGAGGTAAGGCAGAGGGCCAGATCCCTGAAGGAGCGGAGGTTAAGGAACCTCGGGCCCATGTGTTGAAAGGATCGTCTTTCTGGGTATTGAAATAACCAAAAATTGTCAGGAGTTTAGGGGAAAATTGACAGTGAGCCAGGAGCTAAAAATATTACAGAAAAGAAGAGGAGGAAGCGGAAGTAGGTGGCCGCAGCGGGGAGGGGCCGGTGGTCAGAGGGGCTGGGAGAAAGCCGCATGTGAGCGGGCAGGCTCCTCACACAACAGGCAGGTTGCCGCTGAGCAAAGCAGCAGAAAGAGCATTCGGAGAAGAGGTGACGGTCCCAGGAATCTGGCAGATGAGAGATCCTGAGTTCCAGAGAGCACAGTGCAAAGTGTCCAAATGGGGAGGGGAGAGACAGACCAGGGCCAGGTTAGCGGACGCACAGAGCCACACATGGATGAACATCTAGTCAACGGAGGGTTTTCTGCAAATGAACCAAGAAAGAAAAGTAAATCAAATAATTTAAGACAAATGTCCTGCACTTCCATCAGTGTCAGGCCTTTGGGATATGAAAATAATATAGGAAATTGCTTTGGTTTTTCCTTAGACAGTATCATTATAATTGGCATTCACGTTACATTCTTTACCGCCTTTCTACCTTTCATTCTAATGTAAACAGATTTTTCTTATTCGTTAACACTTTTAGTTTTTTATACCCGGAAATAAATGCAATATACTTAGCAATCTAGTTGAATTGCGTAGAGGAGAAACTTTTCCCTTGACATTCACTCAAGAACAAAATGACTCAAATTTTCTGTTAGAAAGTTGTGAATCAAACACGAATAAATAATACACTAAAAAGTTTGCAGTTCTGTGCCAATTAGTACACTTCAAGGAAAACCCAAACTTATTACAGAAGTCCTGCAGAACCACCTAAAATTCACCCAAGGATGTGTAAACAGGCATCAAAAAATTTTCAATTCACAAATGCGACATGGGCTCCACCCACTGGACATGTAGCGTTACTACAATGTTATCCTTTAACATTGGTAAAGGCAGGTTTGCATTCATTCAATATTACTGACTATTGGTAGGTACTATGTATTGATTGTCTTCCATGTACCAGGCACTGTTCTAGACACTGGAGATGCAATAGTAAACACAAAAAACGAAAATTTCTGTCTTCATGGAGTTTATATTTTAGTGTATGCATATAAAATTTCATATTTTGTTCACCATAAAATACTGTAATAGGTACCCTAGATAAGGCTAAACCTCAAGCCTTTAGAAAACTTGATTAATAAAAGATAAAGAAAAAGCTTGTTAATTAAAAGCTATCAACATTTTCAGTTTCTAGAGTGAGAAACATCAATTCTCACCATGGGTGTTCTCCATGGCAATAAAAATATACATTCCGTGTGTCCACTATCCTCTGGTATTCTTTGTATGACATTTTATGAATTCATTATATATTCATATTTTTTTTCGATTTAGTTGTTTTCACTTTGAAAAAAACGGTATCGTGCTGTATGTGATTGCGGAACGGCTTCTTTTTTCATGTCCTATTCTATTGCTAAGATTCTTCCGTATGAGAATTGCAGCTACTCTGCGGTGTCCTGTGGTGCAAATGTACCATCGTTCATTTGCCCTCTGTCCCACTGATGGGCATGTAGGTTTTTTCCAGGCATTTCCTATTGTAAATATTACTGCTATGAGCATGCTGTACATATTTTCAGGTGTATGTGTATTAGAGATCTTCTTAGATATGTACCTTGGGGTGGAATTGCTAGGTCACGGGGCATGCAAATGTTTCACTCTTTGAGATAATGAAAAAAATGTCATTCAAAGTGACAGCAACAAATTATGCTCCCTTCGGAAATTTATGATGGATCATTTGAAACCAAATCCTCTCTAAAACTTGGTATTTTCAGATATTTAAAATTTTGGCAGTTAAACAGATGCAAAATGTCACCTCACTGTGGTCTTAATTGGGATCACCAAAGATGTCAAGTATGTCATCATGACTTTATTGGCCACATAAATGTTGTGTGGAATGTTTGTTCAGGTTTCCCTTCATTGTTATGTTGTGTCACTTATGTTTTTCTTATTATTTGTAGGAGTTCCCAATGTGTTCTTTCAACTCTTTTTTTTAAAATAATTTAAACTTGCAGAACAACTGAGAGAAAAATGCAAAGCATCTGTGTATATATCCTTCACCCAGATTCCACAGCTGTTAACATTTTATCACATTTACCTTATCATTCTCATGCTCCACTCTCTCTGCCTCTTTCTTCCCTTTCTCTCTTCTGGTGCATGTGCAGTTTTTCCCCCAAACCATTTTAGAGAGTATATTTCAAACATGATGCAACATAATTCATCAATACATTAGTATATATTTCCCAAAAAGAAAGATAGTCTTCTACATAGGCAAATACAAGCATCAAAGTCAGGAGAATGATGCTGATACAATACCATCATCAAATCCACTCCCTCCATTGAGATTCTGCCAGGTGTTTCTTTCCTGGCCTAGGATGTGATCCAACATCACACACTGCAGACTGTGGCCGAGTCTCCTGAGTCTCCTTCACTCTAAGACAGCTCTTTAGTCTTACCTGCCATGCTCTCGACACCTGTGAAAAGTACAGGCCAACTACTTTGTAGAATGTCTCCTGTCTTGCGTTTGTCTGGTGCTTACTCATGATAAGTTTGAGGTTATGCATGTTTGGCCCCAGAATACCGCAGAAGAGGTGCTGTGTCCTTCCCAGTGCATCATATGAGGAGGCTCGTGATGTTGATTTGTCCCAGTACTGGTTAAATTCATTTTTATTACCTGGCTAATTTGGCATATGCCAAATTTTTCTACTGAAAAGTTACGTAATAATAATTTTGGACTTATTACTTAATGCCTAATTAATGAGCATTTGGGGAGTATTTTGACACTATGTAAATATCTACCCCATATCTATCCCTGTGCTGTTATCTCACTACCTTAATCACTACAGCTTCATATTGAGTTCTGATGCTTGTACTTCAGAGGTATTCCAGCTATTTTTGACCCTTTACCCTTCCATATAAGTTGTGAAATAAGCTTAGTAAGTTCCATGATTTTTATTTCAATTGCCTTAAATCTATAATTCAAGTTGAGGAGAATCGGCATCTTTATGATATTGTCTTCCTTTCCATAAACATGGTATGTCTCTCCAAAAATTCAGCTTCTCTTTTTTACACCTCTTCATAAAATTTTATATAGTTTTCCCTGTGGAGATCATCTTGAAAAAACTTCCTAAGCCATTTGAACAACCAGTTTCAGGAGATATAGAGCAGAGACTCAGGATGGGAAGAAGGATATGAAAGTAGAATCTTTACCCTAGATGGGGATTGAGCCTAGACGGGACTAGACTTGGTTTGATTCAACTTGATGTAAGCACTGAAGTCCCATCTATATGTGCTGGGTATTTAAGACGGATGATGAAATATGTCTGGCTTTAGATACCTCAGATAGAGCTGAAACTCCACCACTTCCTCCTGCTCAGCTGACCTGGGACCAGTGTTCGTCTTCCCTCTGGAGAAGTCAATAGAAGCCAGAGTGAATGGAAAGACTGGCAAGTCCAGGAGAAACCTGAGAAAGCAGAAAGGCCTGGAACCAGAATTCTTTTATTCTAACTGAAAGATGTTGTCCTGTAAGAGAGGACAGCGGCACAGAGCAATGGGAACTGCGGCAGGAACCCCTGAGGAGGACTGAGAGATTTAGGAAGCAAGGCACCATCCAGGAGGAAAGACTCTCGAGTGGGTATGAGAAAGCAGTGGCCACTGTTCCACAAACGTCCACTGTCACCAACCCTCCCCATGGTAAAGTACCAGTCAGAGGGGGAACACCACTCAGCAGGTGACCACCAAGACCGAGAGAACAGAAGACAACTCTCCTGGTTTCTGCCACTGCCACTGTCTCTCACTAAAACCAGGGTGGCAAAATACGTTTTATTTAAGATGGAAAGGAAGAGGTTTGCTGGTGGGTTTAAATTCAACAGTGACCATCGCATGGCTATTTCATATCCCAACGAGATGCAAGAGCAGAGCATCCTCCCTCATGGCACTCCTTTGAGAGTTGCTCAGCAGGAGTTTGAAGGCCGAGGCGGGAGGATTGCTTGAAGCCCGGAGTTCGAGGCTGCAGTGCTCTGCTTGCACCTGTGAATAGCCGCTGCACTCTAGGCTGGGTGACATAAGGAGATCTCATCTCCAAACAATCAAAGCTCGGGAATTATTCTTTTAGCCCAAAAATTTCAAACGTAGCTATTAACGATTTCCCACAATAGCCATTAAAACTCAATAATATGTGCTTGAAATGTCAAATTTTAAATAATGAAACTTCCTGATGAACTTTTTAACCTCGTTTAAGTGATAAATGTACTCCCAGGTAACTAAATATACTGACCAATTACATAAGCCAAATAAAGGCGGCTGCCTAAAATGATTATTTTTGCTTTAGAGTACTATATTAGGTCATTCTCTTTGACAGAAATTAGATGCAGAACCAGTTTTTTATGGAGACAAATTCATGACAGCTCTCCTACACATCCCTGCCTCGGTTTTAATCCCATTTTGCTACTAACTCACTTTGCAACCTGTGGATCAATGCAACTTCATGATGTATTTTGATTTAGAAACTGTCAGATAGGTTTTTATCTCCTTTAAGCTTGTCAAGAACAGCTGCAGTATGGAGATATCAATTATAACAACTACGGCAACCATCACAAGCTAAACCAAGATATTATAGCCAGCATGGGGCAGTGAACATAACTCAAGGCAGGAAAGGAAAAAAAAAGAAAGGAATTCCAGTAAATTCAATTTTAGTAGTTAAGAGATCTGAAATGATTTACAGTGGATATAACTGATAAAATATTACTATCTTCTAGTCATGTTCTATGGCATTTTTATAATTATTAAAACTATGTTTTACAAAACATGATGTTCATAGATGCAAGAAAATTAAGATTTATACTTTTAAACACATTAGAATATATGCCAAATAAATCTGAGAGTTCTCATCTCTTTAGACCATAGGTGAGAGAACACAGAATATTTAGAAAATAGCAATCTGACTTGAGACTTTGGTCTTAAGCTTCATAGATCCAGCTACTGACCTCTTTAAACAACGTACCCCAAGGCATTTTAAACATTTCAGGGCTAAACTTGGGTAAACAAAGGTTGCTTCCTTTTCATTTATCCAAATGTACTTTCCTTCTTTGTTGGAGACATAATTCTGATTTCATATTTTTCATTTTCAAAAGCTTCCATTTGCTCCTCTGTTAAAAAAAAAAAATGTCCTTCAGATCTCTAATTTCCTTTCTAGCCACTCATTCTCTCTTTCACGTGCACCTTAGTGTGCAGGTTGGTGTGGGATTAAAACCCAACCCACAGCTTGTTAGCTGAGTGACATGGGGCACATTCCTAACCAGCATGAGCCTCATCTTCCTCTCTGTAGTATCTGTCTTTCAGAGTGGTAGTGAGGATTTGAAATAATATGTGCACAGTATCTGTTTCATAATAACACTCAAAAACGTGTGCCTGTCATCTTCGCTGTATGAGTGCTGTCCTCCACGAATGTCGTGCTGCCTCTCTCCAGCCACACGTACTTCTGTCTGACTAAACAATTTGGCCGCTCCTTCTCACACACAGTTTTCACACCCCATTTATATCTACTATCCAACTGAATGTACCATGTGGATCTCTGATTTATTTTTAAATGAGTAATCCTTGTTAATTTGCTTCATATGTGACCTGGATTTTAATGCCGCGTCATTTGTTTCAATGAGCACATGAGGAATGAGTCCTCCTGGAGGCTCTTGGAGGAGCCCAGAGATGTACATCACTCACAGATATAGGGACCAGGGCTGGGGCAGGGGCATGGAGGATCAGAGCTCTGGGGGCCCTGGGAATGGAAGTCCCTGGTCTAGGGACCAGAAGAGGGATTTGAGGGCCAGGGAGTTTGGGGCTCCTTTTCCTACTGTGCTGTCCCTGTAACACTTGACCCTGACAGGTCACCTTCCTTCTCTGAGACTCAGTTGTCTCTCCCATAGACCTGACAGAATAATACCTAGCCCGTGGGTTCATTATGAGGACTGGGTAAGACAATGCATGTCGAACATTTTGCTGAGAGTGGACACTCAATAAAAGATAACAGCAGCAGTGTAGTGATAGTTATTCTTAATTTCTAAGATGCTAGAGGATAGACGTCGTGTCTTTAGTTTGTGTTGCCCAGTTCTCTCCGGAACCATAGGTGATGGTAAAAATGGTAATTGCTCTCTGTGTGAGGCAGGCAAAGCTTATATTCTGTAATGTGTGTGTGTACTGTTAATCGAGAATATTCAGTTCTACTGTAGCAAACAAGAAAAGCAAGTGGGATTGATAAGACTCACAAGATGTGCTGAATAAAAATAGTGAGTGAGCAAGTATCTTCTGAGTCATGAGCAGGATTCACAAGATGTGTTAAGTATAGATAGCTGACAATCAGCAAGGCATGTTCGAGATAGAATGAATGGAATATATGATTTTTTAAAAAGATGGAATGCCTAGAGTATTTACTTATACAGAGAAAAAGAGGGAAGCAACAAATCCAACCACCTCCAGACTGACAGTTTTGTCATCTCTAAGCTGGCCAGTCCCTGGGGCCCCAGTCTGGACTTGCATGTGCTCTGCCCAAAAGATAAAGCTCACAGCTGCCCAGCAAAGTAATCGGTGAGCTACAGCTGTGCCGAGGTGTCCTCGCCCCTGTGTTTCTCCAATGGAACAAACGTGCATTGACACCAAACATTTTCAGCTTGCTAAGTCCCTTGTTCAAGCTCTGGTCCTCATAACACCATCACTAACAAACAACTGATGTGAAGGCAGGTGGGAGGAGAGGAGAAGGAAAAGGAAGAAGAGAGTGAGCGGGAAAGAAAAAAGAGGCTGTATAAACAATTGTACAACACAGTGTTGAGCAGTGTGGTCTTTCCACTCCATCCTAACTGACCATTACCTCGTATCTCTTTTCCCTTGTCACTTGATGAATGTTCTAGAGTGATCCAAGAAACCATGTCATTTGAGCATCTTTATTTAGTCTGCAAGACTTTCTGTCCTGTGATCTCTGGGGCAGCTTGCCTGGAGTATACTTGGAAGCTACCCTCGTATCAAGGTAATTTCCTCCTGGATGTATTTTCCCTTGGCACCAGCATTTCTTTTGAAAAAAGAGAATTGACAACTGGTATCCTTGTACAAAAACATTAAATTGAAATCATTTTGCACTAGAGGGCAATAAAAGTTTTTTTATGCCATTTTTCTGGTGAGAGCAGTTTTGATACCTGGTAAATGTTCAAAGAACTAGTAATTTCATATGAAATTACAACCTTTCCTTCTAGGTGATTGTTTCTTGCTATATTTTCTGCTGTTATTTTATTTCCTTTTATGTTATCATCATGGACTTTGGAGTTATTTGGGGTTTTTTTAAACTCATTGATGGCCTTCCCATGGTCAGCATTACTCGGACTGGGCTAGTGACATACCCACACCAGGCAAAGCAGCCTGTGGACAGTGGCAGCTGCCAGCACCCAAGGTCACTCCTGCCCCACCACATTCTTTTTCTTTTCTTTCTCTCTCTCTTTCTTTCTTCCTTTCTTCCTTCTTTTTTAGCTTATTTCATTTCTTACCTACAGCCCTTTCTTTCTCATCTCTGGAACCCTTTCATGAGTCCATGTGGGGCTGTGCTCTGATTCATTTCTCTGCTCTAAAAATTAAGGTTTTGTTGACTATATTAAGCTTGTCTCCTGGATTTCCCAGAGAATGAGATGTCCCTGGGAGACCCTCAGTCATTTATGCACACAAGGCCCTGGCAGAACCACTCCATCACTCACTCAGATATCCTTATACTAGTCTGAATCACACTGATGGACAAGTCTTAAACTCAAGCACCAACCTCTTATGACATGGACAGAAAATGATGCCTTGACAGCCAGTGGAAGCCTTGCGACAGGATTGTGCTTTGGGAAGGAATCGGGGGACATTCCGGCCATCCTCCCTCTGTGTCCTGCCCACCATCCCAAGGTCTTTCTCGTTGCTCTCTCAGTCACTGGGTGCCATTTTGTGCCATTTTGTTTTCTCCTTAATAAACCCTAAGGGAGAATGTCAGATTTTTCAGAATGAAATATCTACAAATTTAAGAAAATATATATTTCTCTTGCTAATATTGCCTGCCAGAAAGGGGTGAAGGAGGAGACTCAGTCATTCCACAGTTATGCTTAAGGATAGAGAACCAAGGTTAATTCTTCGTGTGTAAATGTAAAGGCATAGAACCAAGCTTTATACTCTCTTTCATGCCTCTACATCAGCAAACAAACAAGCAACCAACAAACAAACAAACTGGCAAACAATAAAGGGGACTTACTGGATCATGTACCTGGGAAGTTCACAGGGAAGGCAGGCCATGGACCTGATCTGATCAGGACTGTGGCGCCATTTTTCTTCAGGTCTATTGGCTCTCCTGTCCTCCTCATATGGCTTAGTCTTCAGGCTGGCTGCTCTCGTGATCACAAGCCAGCTGCCAGCAGCAACCAGAACTGCACCCTTCCTTGTTCACGTCCAGGAGGAGCCCTGCAGCTTCACACAGATTGGGCCACCCATGAGGTCAGGGTAATATCATGCAGCGATTGGCTTAGACCTGGGTTCCCTCAACCAGTCTTTGTGACATGGAAGACGGGATTATCCTGGCAGATAGAGGTAAGCAGCCAGAGTGGGGTCAATTGCACCAAGACTCCAGGGCTGCTACACAGTAGAGAGGACAGTAGTTTCCCAAAGAGAAGGGGACTATTAGAAGGTGGAAGAAAAAGAATTGATGCTGCATAGGCAACAAAAAAATGTCCACTGCACCCACAGCATAGACTCTCTCACAGAGTGTGGGAGCTCAGTATATCCCTGATGAATTTGTTGTTTCATGAACTTTCATCAGCTAATTTTTTTAAAGCTACTATTTACTTTCTGAAAGTAAAACCAAAAGTCACTTATCTCCCATTACCTCATAGCAGTATGAACCTTTAAAGTAATAAAATGGAGTCTTCTCAGAGAGGATAACACAATTCCGCCTCTTTATTTCCATGCTGTAATTCCTATCAAAGTTAATTTCCTGCTGTAATACCATGGGATGCAGCCTTTCAAACTTCAATTCCATTTCTGACTATTTTTCACATTTCAAGCATACTTTTCTCCCGGGGTCAAGTAAAATCAAAACTCAAGGGACATGGCCTCGTATTGTTTTATTATCATTCAGCAAGTGTTTTCCCAACAGTCCTCTGAGAACTCTGTTGTGTACTTTACCAGTTGCTAATCAGAAGACTTTCATGTTTTAGCTTGTAATATTACTTTCCACTGAGCGCAATCTATGGTCAGAAGATCTTCAATTTGATTTCTAGTTCTTCGATTAACTCAACACATGTATATGCAGGAAATTTCTTTTCCCAGAGAGTACTCAACTATCCTTTAGGGCATGGTTTGTACCTCAGTAGTAAAAACAATGTGATTTCACAAGTTGTCCCAATCAAACACACAGTTAAACCAGTTTTCTCTAAGGTAGTAAAAAGTTTATGGCTGCTCTTGCAACCAAGACCTATATGAGCTATGCCTTTGGCCAGAGCCGATGAATACTTTCAATTCCTCGTAGGAGTTAAGGAGGTGGGGATGCAGAAAAAGGAGTGAGGAGAAGAGATAAGGTGTTAGCACTTGCGTGATTGTGTAAAGAAGCAGGTCGAGCACTGCGCGCCTGAATCTCATCTGTCCTGCTCCATTGCTGGGCTTTTATCATGTCCTTCCTGTGAGCCTGACCCTTCGGTCCCCACTGCACGCCACTGTGTTTTTTAGCAGGCCCCTCTCGCTACCAAAGAACTTCCGTCCACACCCAACTTAAAGCTGGTACCTATGGAGGTTTTCTCTAAAGTGGTTTGATCTTGAAATTCAACTGGTCTTATGTGAAGATAACTCGGACATCTTCCTCCATCTTTTGGCCACTTGTACTGAACAGAGACAGATGGGAGCAAGTAACTATGTTTGCCCCAAGCAGCCTCAGCCACTGATGAGCATGAGGGGTCTCACTCTACCAGTGTGTTGTGGTATGGATGGGAATGGTGATGTTTAGCCCTCTCGCTCGCTCTTGTACCCAATCACCCAGTCCTGCTGATTCTATCTTTTAAATATATTTGTGAACCTGTCGCCCACTCCCCCTCATCCCTACTGTCCCAGCCCTATGACAGACCGTCATCTCTCCCCTAGATTGGAGCATTCATCTCATCAATGGTCTTCCTGCCCCTGGTCTTGTCTCCCTCAGAGTCAGTCTCCACACAGCTGGAGAAGCTATCTGTTTAAAGTACAAATCCAGCAATGACATCCCAGGGCTAGATCCTTTCAACAGCTCCCTTGTCTCTAACAGTAGCCCACAGACTCCTTATTTTACAGACCAGGATAATTTTTTTTAAATATTAGAAAGTTATAGAAAGATGCCAAGTTTACATTTTGCTAAGGAAGAACAATTTTTACAATGCTATCTTCTATCATAACCCTGTCATAAAAGAAAAGATAATTTAAACTATACCCACATAATACACAGTACCGTCATCTCAGAAAAATCGCTCATTTCTTCCATTGAATAAATTTAACTTTGCGGAAAGCTCTGTACACCTTCCCAAAGCAGTGAAAACGTTGCCTCCCTCTGGCTGCAATCTGCAGGGTCCAGCGTTGTATGCGTTACACCACCTTCCAGCAGCCGGCCCCTGGCTGCCGTTCTGGCTGGATTCTTCCCAGCCCGAGTTCCCATGACTCTACATTGCTCAGGGTTCACCCGCACACTGAGATGTTTCTCCCCTTCACTTTGCTCCAGCTATCCCCAAGAATTGTGTGTGGACAGATGCACCATCCTACCCCACACCTCTCCTTCGCTTGGCTAACTTAACACTGTGCATGCTGCAGCATTCAGAAAAGGAGTTCTAGCGTCAAGAACCATTTTTCTTACTCTTTAGATACGCTTAGTCCCATTGCTAGAGATGAGCTTCAGTAATTCAATCCAGTGCAAATCAGTAACAATGTTCCTAAAGTATTTACCTGCCTTTTCACCTCTTTCTGATTGGGACAGTTCTCTAAGCCAGTGGACCATGATGGAGTCTTTTCATTTTTATGCTGACAGCACCTAGCACCGTGATTCTCAACATACGGAATACAGACACTGAAAAATATTTACTGACCGAAAAAGCAAATGAATAGAGAAGTTTATTTTAAAGGAATATGTGATGAGTAACCTAATTATGAAGCCATTTTTAATTCTTCAGAAGAAAGAGAATATATACATTCAGTTTTATTGGGTATATTTTTGCTTTGGCTTTCTTTAGGAAGGTAGCACCACTCACAAAAATAGAATAGTTGCCTCATTTTATCTTTCTCCCACATCTCATTGTATTAATTTAAAAGGTCACTCAATTCTCTGCCTATCTATATCCTAATCCACAGATATCTTGCCACTTGGAAAGATTTGAGGATGGGGAAGTTGTGCTTGTTTCTCTAACTTCATAGTAAAAAAAAATCACAGATGCTAAACATGTTTTCTGTTGTACTAAAGCATGCCTTGGTGTAACGCTTATTCCCTGAGGAATGTGTCTTTAAAAATGATTAACTGGCCACAGGATATTATAATACCCCGGGTGGTCGTTACTGTGAACACATGTGTGCAGTTTTCTGGGAATACTGTCGGCTCTGCCCCAGAGCTCCAGTGTGACACTGGGGATGTCCAACCCTGTGAACTGTGTTAGAGCAAACAAACTGCACCTAGAGAGTATCACACTGCAGTGTCTCCAGCTCTCGCAAATATGAGGTTCCACATGAAAGCACGACAAAAAGTGAGGGCCCTAGAATCAGATCGCTTGAGTTTTAAGCCTGGATCCTACACTTGCTGGCAAGTGACCTTGGATGATTTACTTGACTTGCATCTGCCTCAGAAGTCTTTTCTGGAAAATGGGGACATTAGTATATAATTCACAAAGTTGCTGCACGGATTAAATCATAAAATCTATCTACAGTACTTGGCTCTCAAAAATATTACTTTTCTTCCTTGCTCTTTTTCCTGCTTCCCCATGTAGGGCTCCAGGCCCCTGAAAAATTCCACCTGCCACAAAGGAACAAGACAACTTGGCCGTGGAGCCGTCCTGCGGTAGCCCCGGGCTCGTCCCCCGCCCCAGCTCCCTGACAGCTCGCCCCTCACTTCACAGCCTCCGCCCAGTGCCGCCTCCTCAAGCACAGAGCAGGGAAGAAAACGGGCAAACTCTTATTTCCGTATAAAATATATGGTCGAATGATTGATTTCACACTTATATTTTTAGTTGAACGATGGCCAACAATTAGGCTAAGTTTCACACGGTTTTGAAAATTTAAGGAGAATTTGAGATTCACCTCACCTGTAAGTTTAACCTGTCAGGAAATAGTTAAATTGTTCAGCAGGTTTTCACTGTGGAGATAGGCAGTTACGTTACTTACGGAACAACATGAATTGAATAAAATTCATAACTTCAGATCAATGATTTGGGGATATTTATTTAAATTATTTAAAAGTTTCTCTAAAATAATAGTTTCAATTTATTAGATTTGTAAGTATAATAAGATTTTTAAGTTGACCTTGAAATCATCAGAAAAACTGAATGGTTGAATGTTAAATTTAGCAAACTGTATGCCAATTTTAAAATAAATGCCACAAATAGTCTTTCTGCTCTTAAAGGACATCAAAAAATTCACACTGCCTTGCACCAATACCCAGTCTTCATTCAGTCTTTCGACAGCTTCATGCTTTTGCTGCCTTTGACTTCTCACACGCCAGGTGCCCTCTGCTTGGACCACTCTCCACATCCGTTCGCAAGGCCAGGGAGTCTCCTTCAAGTCTGAGGGTAAATGTCTCTTCCTTGAGAAGCCCCGAGACCAGATCAGGTTCCTCAATGCACTGCTCAACAGTACCCTATCATTTGCCTTCAAATAATTTACCATAAATCATAGTTAATTAATGACTTGAGTAACTACTTAAGGTCTATTCTTCCCATTAGACTGTAAACTTTCTGAGGGACCTTGTCTTGTTTTCAGCAAAGTGCCTGGAATACAGCAACACATACTCAAAAATATTTGTCAAGTATATAAATTACATTGTGATAAGACATTGGAAAAACTAAAAATATTGATATTGAAGTAATGAGGTTAAATTGGTTAAAATTGTATGCACATATGTGTAATTAGAAGGGAAATCAATAATTGAGAAACTGATTTTCAAATGTAACTAATAAGTTATGTTTATTAATGATGAATTATCAAAAGTTCTGAAGTCATTTTATAAGGTTTATCATAAAGTCACCTTGAGGGTTTTCTCCGCTTTCTCTAAATTTAAATAACAGATGCTAAATAGAAATCCCAAATCCTTGCAGTTTCGCTGACATTTTTCTTAAGCATTTGTCAGAAATCTTAGGCAATTAACTACCATAGTCTTCAGTCCTACATTCCAACGCCACGTGTCAGCAAAACAGAGTGTTTTTTTCCCAAGAGCCATTATAAAACGTTTGTACAAAGCAAACACAATTTCGGAAATGTTGTAAGCAAAACTATGGTACACATACAAATGTAAAAGCAGGAAGTGTGTCAGAATTGTCCTCGTAAAAGAAAATATCACTATTTAATCCATAGTGGCTAAGGTAACTTATTCTTTAAGCAACTACAGCAAGTATAAATGCAGGTTCTTTAAAAATAACATGAGTTCAAGTGAGCCAGAATGATTTCCATAAAAGGTTAATCAGATCATGTCATTCCCCTCATTAAAACCCTACAATATGTCCCACTAAGAAGAAAATCCAACCACTTTAAGATGGCCTTCCAAGTCCAATATGTTCTGGCCTTTGCCAAAGTCTTGACGTTCCCTCCTGTCGTTTCCCCAGACCCTTGCTTACTGAGAGGCATTTTCATTTCCTTTCTGTTCTGGAATATGGCAAGCTCATTCCTACTTTATATTAATAGCTTTTGCACTAAATGCTCTGTTTGCCTGGAATGCCCTTCCAGTAAATCTTAGCGTGGCTGGCTATTTCTCCTTGGTCAGAATTAGATCAAATCTTACGCTCTCATAAGAGACCTTCCCAACTACCCAATGTCAAGGAACCCCCAAACCTCTGTTCTTTAATTTCACATCAACTTATAAAGAAGTTATAGCCCCGTTTATAATATAATCTCCATGAGATTACAGGCCTTTTCAGCTGTATTCACTAATATATCCCTCTGGAATAGTACCTGGCTCTTAATAGGTACTCAATCAATATATTTTACATATTGGAATGAGTAAGTTAAGCAATTGGTTAAGCCCACACTGGTCTTGAATTCACAAGTTCCAGGGGCACCTTCTGGCTTCTATTCCTTCGGCCCTTCCAAGGATTTTTAAGCACCTTATTCCTGGTCTTAATCTCTTTCTGCTGTAAACACCTAGAGTGATTCCTGTTTCCTGCACTAAACACTGAGGGCTTACCAGAAACAGTTGCAAGGAGTAGATTCCAAAGGACAGAAATGTGGAATTAATTGTCTGATCTGCTTGTATTTTCAAATATACTGGAATGTCCAGGCATTGTCTGCATACTGTGAAAAAGGAGACATCTGTAGTTCACGTAGTTACAAAATGGTTGCTTAAATTATATCACCTGTGGTTTCTTAGGATGCTGTGCCTATGGCCAGCATGGCTTTACCAGATTGCCTGGCAGCTAAAGCGGGGATGAGTAATGCAACAACTGTGCTAAAGAGTTTAGAAAGAAAAGGACAAGCTAAGTCTTTTAATTTTTATTTTAAAATGTGGTCAGAAAACCAGGGATCTCCTTTGACTGGTCTGAACATATCTCTTATATCCTTAAACCATAGAGCTCATGTACCTGAAAATCAGTGAGAATATGACCCTAAAGAGTATAGAATTTCAATTTTAGTTTAATTCAGAGGCTCATCAGGCTCTTTATGTGAAATATAAGAGACTGACTGATCAGAAAGACCGTAGCATAAGAACTGGAGCAGGCTCACTGGATGGATTTAGATGAATGAACTCCGAACTCCCCAAATTTGCTAAGTCTCCTTTAGCAGTTGCTTTAGTTATTTATTGCTGCATAACAAATTACTCCAAAACATAGTGGCTTAAAACAGTAAACATTTATGATCTCACGATTTCTGAGGGTCAGGAATCTGGGCCCAGACTGCTTCCAACTCAGGGTCTCTCCCAAGGTAGCGATCGGTCGTAGCTGGGACTGTAGTCATGTCGAGTTTCAACTGGTAAAGGATCCACTTCCAAACTCATTCACACGGCAATTTGCAGGACTCAGGTCCTCACTGGCAGTTGGCCAGACATCAGCTTCTTGCCACATGGGTCTCTCCCAAAGGGATCTCACAACATGGCCATTGGCTTCCCTCAGAGCAAGCCAGCAAAAGAGCAACAGATGCTGCCCAGGATGGCAGTCATAATCTCTTCTTAACCTCATCTCAACAGTGACATTTCATTACTTTTTCTGTATGTGACTTATTACAAGTGAGTCACTAGGCCCAACCCACACACAAGGAGAGGGTGTGAATACTAGGAGGTGGGAATTATTGGGACCAGCCTACTTTCCATAGCAACAGAGTGGTCTCTCTTTTCTTTGCAGCAGTTGCTCGAAGACATTGTAAGGACTGCATGCGACTTAGTAGCAAGCTAATTTTCAAGAGGATGTCTGTCCTCATACCTCTCGCCTTTCGCCCTCTTACTTCCCCAGGCAATGGTGTGCTAGAGCCTCTCCTACCAACTCCTTTGAGCCAATTGTGCATATCCCCTCCCAGCTCCGTGTTAAGAGACTTCAGCTTGGTAGGCTGAAAATGGCCGTGATGAGAGTACATATACCATGGAACTGGCAAATGCTTTCAAATCAGGTTTCTCAGAGAGCTGATTTAGTAGCACACTATTGCCTTCAGCCTTATAAATAGAGTCAGTGTCCACATCATGCCTTAAGGGGAGAAGTATAGAGTCTGATTCCAGAGGATAAGACCAAACCAATTGGAATATTGTGCTAATATATAAATTTGCAGAAACCATACATGGAAATGAATTCTAAGACCTCTAGAAAAAAGAGGGCATTAGATCTGGCCAAATGTTTCTGTATGATTGCACTTTGTTATATTGGATGTGTCTGATTGAACAATTGGGAGTGGTTAGAAGATATTGTGTAGTTGATTGATTGAAAATTAGACTCTATGGAGCTCTCATCTAAATTGACTATGAAATCAGCAAAATTTAGTGTGCAGGAAACTCTACAGATAAAATGGCTCAAGTTCTTCATCAGATAAATTATAAGAAAAAGAAAGGAATAGAAGATGAATATATAGGTTACAAGAAAATTTAAAAACAATCAAACCAAAAATATGGGCTAGATGAAACTAAAACACCTAGAGGTGCACAATTGGGTGCTAAAACTCTAAAGAAACTGTAAAAATCAGGGTAGTGGTTGCTTTCATGGGGATAAAGAGGGTTGTGATAGAATGAGGCACCTGGAAGAGCTGAATGAATGGATGGGATAGTGATGTCTTGACCAGAGGTGGTAGTTATAAGGGTGTTTACTTTACAATAATTAATCAAGTTATACATATGTTCTATGTAATTTCCAGCATTTGTGTTTTATTTTATAATTTTAAAAAGTTAACGATAATATGGATATATGATTATTAATGCTGAAAGAGTTAATTGTTTATTCAATAACTACTTATCAATCACCTCCTCCAAGCTGGGCACAACAGTAGTATGAGACAAATTCTCGGCCTTCATAGATCTTACTTTCCAGTGAGAAAGACAGACAAAACACAAACAAATATGTAACATGAAGGATAAGTGCCATGAAGAAAATGAAGCAGATAAGGGAGTTGGGAGTGGTGGAGGCTACTAGTTTAGATGATGCCATCCGGGGAGGCCTGTCTGGGTGGCATTTGAGCAAAGTTGGATGAAGAACAGAAGGGGCCTTTAGATGAGATGGGAGAATACTCCAGGCAGTGGGCACAAGGCCCTGAGTGGGGTGTGCTGAGAGTGCGGGGGAGCAGCAGAGAAGAGGAGACAAGGAGAAAGGAAGGCAAGTGAGGTCGAGAGACACCCTGGAGCCCCATCTTCTGGAGCCGTGAAGGTCCACTTTTGAGTAGTGGAGGCAGGTTTCAAAGCAGTACAAGCCCATTTTTTGGAGAGGTAGTACAAATAGATATTTATATGAAACAAAAATTTGTTAAAAATAATATCATCTCAACTGTATGACTGCCTTCCCCTTCTCCTAGTAAATTGACTGAACGGTGGCACAAGCTTCTTGTGCACAAAATAATACCGAAAGTGTCCACTCGGACATCTGAATGGCTTCCCAGTTATATTTAGCCATGCAGAGGACAACGCCATCTTCTTAACTACCAACTAAATCAAGTGTCATTGACCATGGATATATTTTTTAAGCTAACTCTACCAGAAAAATATAATATTGGCTGGAGATAGTTCATTTCTCTTCATATCTATATTCAACAGACCATACATCAATTATAACAGATATGATTTGGGGTAAAAATTAGGAGGACTGGCCGGGCGTGGTGGCTCACGCCTGTAATCCTAGCTCTCTGGGAGGCCGAAGCGGGCGGATTGTTTGAGCTCAGGAGTTCGAGACCAGCCTGAGCAAGAGTGAGACCCCGTCTCTACTAAAAATAGAAAGAAATTAATCGGACAACTAAAAATATATAGAAAAAATTAGCCGGGCATGGTGGCACATGCCTGTAGTCC
>CAUYSK010029426.1:0-56658 GCA_963575035.1 Avahi laniger | reverse complement strand
TTAATTTCTTTCTATTTTTGGTAGAGGTGGGGTCTCACTCTTGCTCAGGCTGGTCTCGAACTCCTGAGCTCAGAATGATCCGCCCACCTCGGCCTCCCAGAGAGCTAGGATTACAGGCGTGAGCCACCGCGCCCGGCCAAGTCTGTGCACTTTTAAATACTTCCTCGGTCTGCTTTCTGTTTTATTAATGACATTTTTTATCTGCTCAGTTAGGAATGGCAGTTTAACAGCTCTGGGAAAAGTGGTCTAAAAATTTAGACCTGAGATAACTAGAAAAGGCATGTGGGAGAAATATCACAATTTTAATTCCATTTGAACATTTCATCAGAAAAATATTAATTGGCTTTAGAATCTTCAACCAAAACCAATGCTAACAAGAAAGCCAAAATTCGAGAGGATTTTTAATAGTCTAATAAATTACCCTGGTTATTAAAATGATTTTTACAGTATGTTCTATAGTTACACTGTCAATATTTATGGTCCATACTCTATTGTTACCCCTAAAGAGCTTTTGCCAGACAAAATACATACAATATTTGGAGCATACTTATACTAAAAAATCATTTGTTGTTTATTTGAAATTCACATTTAACTGCAAATCCTCTATTTTTATTTGTCAAATCTGATAACCTACATAGAAGTGTAATTATAGAGCTACTAATTCATTTTTTCCTCACATGGAGATTAAGGAAAATCTTGATCTCTAAATGTTGTGAAAATATGTGTTCTTAGACAGAACCAGCTACCTAATGTGTGGGGCCTGATGCAAAATGAAAATCCAGGGCCCTTTTTCAACAATTATCATTTCAAGAGGGCAACAGTAGAGCATTAAGCCAAGTGCCCATGAAGCCAGCCCTGTTCTTAGAGATTTAGAACCCCAGGCATTCGGATATATAAATCGAGAGCCCTTATGTTACAGAAAAATACAGATGAGTCTGTTATAACTGAGATTGACCTATACCAGGACACAAAACTTTGTCTATAAAGTGTCACATAATAAATATTTTAGACTTTGAGAGCCATATGGTTTCTGCCACAACTAATCGACTCTGCTATTGTAGCAGGAAAATAGCCACAGACAATACATAAAAAAATAAGCATGGGCTGTATTCCAATAAAACTTTTTATTTACAAAAACAGCTAGTGGACAAAATTTGACCCATGGTCTAAAATTTGATGATGCCTGGTATACACTACAAACATGAGCAAAAATTACCACTTAAGTTTGTTTAGATTCTATGCAGATGGAGCCACTAAAGTAAAAATTTACCTAGGGTATTAAGATTGTTTCCTTGGGACATGAAAACATTTTTTCATAAATACATTACAGAACCTATTTTTCATGTATCTCTAAACCAAATTCAAACACTTAGCTCAATTGAGCCACTACCCTACTCTTCTAGGTCCCTTAAAAATATATATCAGGGAATACCTAATGAAACATGCGACATGTGTTCTTTTCCTCTTCTGTTTAATTTTTATTAATTTTCATATGCTTTGCTGTTTGGTAATAAAACTTTAGAGTCAAAGGCAAGAGCATGAGGAAAGGCAAGGATATCTGGCTGTTGTGGACTGTTCTTTCAGAGTGAAGGCTGCATGGCTGTCCACACAGGGTCGAACGGGAGACTGTCTACAAGCCTCAAAGATCTTCTTGGTGTTCTAAGACTTTTCATGCAATATAAGCCCTTATATTGTAAATAGGTGAAACAGTTGTTATAATTTCCATTTAAAGATGAGATCCAAAGAGGTTAAATGTCTTGCCCAGGGTCGTAAGTCAGAAATAGAAAAGCCAGGCTTTTTTCCAACCTTCTGAGTTCTTGATATCACAGAAACTGCAGAAAGTGGAGCCATGGCCCCTGTCTTTGCACAGAATGAAACATGGACAAAGAACCAAACACAAAGACCCAAGGAACAAAAATATACATTTATCTAGTTTTGGTTACATAGAAATTCATCTACATAATCTAATTACGAAATTGGAATAAATGATGGCTATATGAGGCCTAGTTACAGAAATAATTGGAAGTTATAGAGTGCGGAAGAGCTAGTTTAAAAACATCCTGGTGAAAAGTATTATATAAACTCTCTGACTGACTGCCACAAAGACTCAGCGTAATGGGTTTGTCTCAGCTAGTTTGCTTCTTCCCAGGCATCAATCTCCCTGCCTCTCGATCGGGCATCTATGATAGTTAACCCAGTGGTGACTAGCAAGTGCTTGGAAGTCTTTCCTTAAAAGAGCATAGTGTTTTCCAAGCAGGCCAGATTTCTTAGGTTACAACTAAAGAAGCATAAAATGAGAGGAGTGAGAAAGTCTGTATGAAAAAGAGAAGCAAAGTGCTTAGATACTTTAAAAAAAAAAAAACCTGGAAAAACAACATCAACCACTTTGTACCTCTTACTAATTTGTGAAATTATAACATATTCACACAAGATGATTTTTAATTAACAATAACATGAAACCAGAGAATGAGCTGAATTGTGCAAAACCTATGCAACAGGAAATATATAAAAGGTAAAGCTCCTTGCATTTGAGATGCCTGCAATTTCTAAAATAGATTTTAAAATATATTACTGCTCATTAACACTTACTTGATCTTATGTCTCTATTTAATTATGCATCAGACAAAGGGCCAGTTTAGTGTTTCACTTCACAGTAGTTCTTAATAGCATTCTTCAGCATGAATAAGTGAACTGCCAGCTGAGAAGCTGCCCTAATAAAAACAGGGTCCTGTAGGAATTGTAAAGTGGCTTATGATGCTTCCAGTGAACATCAGAAAGGGTCTATAAAGTGTCACACAAAGTGTGTATGTGCATTTTGTGATTCCTAGAAGACATGTTAGTAAGGCAATAAAATGTTAGCAACCAATTTAAAAGGCAGCTTTAGTTGGGATAATCAGGGCTGAGCTTCTTATTATGTGTCTTTGCTTTTTCCAGTTTGAATTGTATCATGTGATCCCTTTGAGTCTGATAAATTTTCTTTTTAACTCTACTGTGAAATTTGGAAAGCTGTACATTGCTCCCCCATCCTTCAGCATTGACACAATATTTTCTGTGTGGTCCTTTGTAATATCTAACATCTGGAAATTTTATCCAATATGTAGTCTAGATATGCATTTTTTCTCCTCTTTGTAAACATCAGTATAGCTGTCTCTAGGAAAGCTACTTCACATTCTATGCCTTTTCATACATCTAAAAATTTGAGCTAGTATTTGCAACCAACTTCCAGAAAAATATGATTTAAATAAGTCATATTCAGTAGCCTGTCTCTTTTAATCCTGTGTACATGTTGTGATACTACTTATAAGAGCTTTTTATACAGCTTATAATCAAGTGTTTTAAAGACATTGATTTGCTAAGTCCAACTGTGTACATGGTTCTTTGCTACAAATTACAGAAAACACACTAGCACAAGCGCCAATTCTTAATAAGGAGAACATATCTCTATCTTTAATTATTTATGTTTGAGTCTACCCCTCAAGGAGAATGCTATAAAGGCCAGTAAAATAATAGGACAGTGAAGTTTATAACCATTGCTTCTAAAACCAGTTCTATACAATTTGGGGCAAGTACTCTTAATTCTTTATGGCCCAATTTTCTTACATGCAAAATGAAAGGTTAAAGTAGATGTTTACGAATCTAATTAAACCCTAAAATATATTAGTCTAAATTATTTTCTTAGTATTTTGTCTATAATTGGTTTATATGGCTATAAGTTTGGCAGAATACACACTCTTAAAATAAATGGATAGATATTGTTTCTTACTTTCCAGGCATGATTAATAGTTAATCACATGCTTTTCTACTCTGTTATCCTTCCATTTAAAATTTGAAACTCATCATTGCATAGTGATAAGCACTCAAAAATAAACTGTATAACCCTAAAAGTCAAGTTGTTAAAGAAAGCAAAAACTTATGTAATGAACACTTTTGTTTGCTTACTTAGAATCTATCCCCTGCTGTTGCATTTTTAATACAAAACAAATTTTGGTTAAATAATTAAAAAGTGAGAACTGGCACTTTAACAGTGATTACCGTGTGTTCTTAGCAGTTTACACTTAAACTTCACAGTAACCTTATGAGATAGTACAGTTACCATCCCCTTTAAAAATGAGGAAACTGAGAGTTGGCTTTCCTAAATACACAGAGCAGGGAAATAGAAGAGGTGGGATTTGAAGGCAGGTAGTGGGGCACCAGAATCTCTTAACCATTCCATTCTTCCTATATTGAGGTAGAAGTTAATTTCCTAAAACTTCGAGAAGGTCTCTTGATTAGTAAGCCAGTCAAGATCACCCCAACCACCTTACCAATCATTAAGTGGTATTCCTTGATCCCGTGATGCTCCAGGGTAGTGTACAATCTAAGCTGGACCAGTCAGTAAAGGAGTAAAGGAGTAAAGAATGTTTACTCCTGAAGTGGGAGGTGAAGTTTGCTCCCGTTTCAGCTAGATGGAACGAAAATGCATGTTACTATCAACTCTGCTGACCATCATTCAATCTGCCGTCATGAAGGAAGCCAGTCTGAGGTCAAAGCCCACATGGAGGAAGAGGGAAAAACCAAAAGAAGCATTAAGATAAGAAACTGGAGACCCTATTTTACTGCACCCTCAGCCTGCTCGGTCTCTGTATTTTCTTCTATATAGGATAACACATTCCCTTAGTGTTTAGGCCAACTTGCACCAGGGTGTCTCTTTCTTATACTTAAAAGCGTCCTGACAAATACTGTATTAATTAAGCACCCTATTTACAAATCCTAAATCATTAACAATCATTGCTCAATCTAAACCATATTTTCCCTCTACCCTGATCTGGAGACCTGCTGTAATACAACATTTATGTAAACGCTCACTGAATCTTTACTACTGAGCCATTTCCTTTCCAAGAGACTTGATCATTTGACAAAGATTTATTGAGCACTGACTCCATCTCAGGCACTGGTCGGCTCTGATTTACTGAGATAAATGTGTCACAGCCCCTACTTTCACAGAGTTAAAGTCTAGGAAGGGAGAAAGACATACAAATCAACAAATTACCATAACATATGATGGTGCCATGACATATAAGACTGTGTGTATGTGATTGTGTGTATGTGTCTGTTGTGTAGATATTCTGAAAATAGAGAAAATGGAATTTCTAAGATGCTTTGGAGGACTTTATGAATGCTTCACAGAAGAGGTGACATTTTACTTGGGTCACAAAGAATGACTAGGAGTTTTACATTGGAGAAAAGCCATGCTAGGCAGCGGGAAAGACATGGTCAGCAGCATGAAACTATGAAAGCATTGCGAATGTTTGGGAATGGAGGGAAGTTCCAATTGCTGATGTGCTTCAAAATATTAAGAAAAGAGACAAGTTCTAGGATGCCAGGCTTGGACAACCTGAAAGATTTTTGTTGTTGTTGTTGTTCTCATACATCAAGTAGCTTCACACTTTTCTTCACCTCAGCCGTCATTATCCTCTGTTGGGTTGACAGAGATCAATAAAGAGTCAATGCTGTGTTTATTTGGCTTTTCTATTTCTCCATCAAAGACTGATGACTAAAATCTCAAGAAATATACTTAATCCTATATGATATTTATAAGAGCTTGATACATGTGAAACCACCCTGTGGTTACTTTCTTGACAATCATATAATTTCTCAGTGCTTCATTGTTATTTTTCTAATTTTTCTAAGCTTGTCTTTCACAATCAGTTTTGAAGTATTATTTGAAAATTGTTGTTTATTTAAATTGAAATGTTAAATTAATTTGTTAACATCTTCCTGTGAAGCCAGTTCACAATCTTGTATTAGAAACAAACTATATTCAAACACAGAGAGTCCAGAAAACTTATCGAGAGAACTCAATAAAGTTTCTTTTTTAAATCTCAATTCATCATTCAACATTTAAACAATATATCTTTACTGAGCACCTGCCATATGCATATTGAAGCACTGGGAATTTTATGAGAATGCAGCCTAGAGCTAAGTGGACATGAAATGATTAAATATAAAATCTCAAATGTTTAAAACTAGAAAAGGTTGTTTTGTTTTTTTTATCACAGAGGAAGTTTCATAGAGCTTATGATTCCACCAAAGAAGAAACCTTCTCAGATCAAACTCTACCAAGCAATTCTTCTTACACACCTAAATTGAGAATTGGGACTTAAGATCTCCCTTTACCATAATGTAGGGCCAACCTGAAAATTTCAACCTCGTAGAAAAAGGCATAGAGAAACAGATTGGAGACCCCAATGAGCCTTTATTTCTAGAAAAAAGGCTGACAAATTGTAATCTTATTAAATATTTCAAAGGAAAACAGACCATAAATCTCAGCATTGTAATGGTAAGAACCTAGAAGTGCTCTCAATAAAGACACTACTGGAAATTTAAATTTTGAACAAATTCAGAAAGATTTAGAAGGCTCTGAAATAGTTTCAAAAAAGTAGAATTTAGCACAGGTGAGTATGAAATTAATCTTAATCACTAAACAAAATTACAAAGGAAAAGAAATATAAATAGACCCAAGAAAACTTCCTTGGCCATTCCAACCTCTGGTTTCTATCAATTCCCTAGTAAAGAGGAATTGATGGCTAAAACCAGAATGTTATTATACAAACACACACACACACACACACACACACACACACACACACACACACACACCATATGCATTCAGATACATGTAACAAAACCTAACAGTAGCTAAAATAAATAGGAGTTTATTTTTATTACTTCAAAAGACATCTGGAGGTGGGCGGCTGCTGGCATTGATTTAGTGGCTCAGTTATGTAAGGCCAGAGTCTCTGTGATTCTCCCGAGCAGATTCCTTCATCATCACAAGACAGTTGCTGCAACTTTAGGCATCACATCACTGTTAGCTGCTCAAACAAGTAGGGGTGGACCTGTGCCCACCAAATAGTGCCTGTTAATTTGGAAAGTGAAATTTTCTTAGATGCTGTCCCAGCAGACAACCACTTGGGTAGAATCATGTCACCTCTTTCAGAAAAGGAGGCCAGAAAGAGAATTTTAAAAAAAACTTTCCAACCTCTGCAGTGGAAGAAGGAAGGAGAGAAGAGGGTTTGGAAGTAACTTGGGGTCTGTCAGAACCAGGTCTGCCTGTGTATGCAGGCTGCAGTAACTGACCAGTACATGAGATATAGGTTTTGGGTACAAATGTTGGGTTTGACCATTGCCATTAAAAGGTGAACTAATTTTTATTGTATTGAATCCCATATTAAATAGTCCTTTCAAATAGTCTGAAGATAGATTTCTAGGCTGGGTGGGTACCCTAATGACAACTGCAATGAAGATGCTTATATCTAAGGGAGCAAACCCCCAAAACCTCATGATTATAGAATGATGCCTAAAGAAACCTCATTCTTGACTGTGTAGCCTGCATTTGATTGAACCATAATGAGAATGTTAAGTAAAAATGCTAAGCAATTGAACTACAAAAAGCCGCCTGTCTAAAAGGGAGGAAATCACATGAAGTGAGGATGGACACAAATGCTCAAACATAGAGCATCTAGAAATAATATCTTATGAGTATGTCTCATAATTTGCCTTTGTCCAAAAGCAGGAAGATAGACTAAATGATATTTTAAGGTCTTTTCATAGTAAATGATCCAGTTAGACTTCTTGAAATGCTGATCTTTACAAATGTTTGAAGGGAGTTTAACACACTCAAGGAGCCATGATCACTGATTAGATAAATCTGTCTTGGGCTACAAAGGGTTTTGAAGTGAATACTTCTCTCCAGCAATCACAGATGCAAGTGGCTGATTTCAAACTGACCCTTGTACTATATTTGTGGTCATGTTAAGTACCCATTCAGAGGTCTTAAAACATCCCAGACAGATAGATCTATTCTATTTTAAACAACATTAACAGAGGGAGATTCTACAACCTCAAGTTAAATATATCGCAAAATAGCTCTTATTTCTGCTGAACTATGCTTCTGCTGCTATAATATTGACCGAAAGGCTAGAGAACTTTTATGTGAAAAAAAATTCAGAAAGAGGCAACATTTACCCAACTTTGGAGTGGAGAAATCAAGTTATCTCTGAAAACTTAATTAAATTATATCTCAATTTCATAGAAGAGTCATCTTGCATTCCCTGAGTCTTTAAATTTATTTATTATGGAATAGAGAAACTGGCGAAGAAAGAAGAAAAAACTAAATCACACAGTTTCTGGAAATTTAGCCATTGCTGTAAACAAGCCATGGACGATGCTTCCTGGGGCCTTAACAAAGTACTGCTGTCAGGGAAACATGTTCTCAAAGAGAGAAACTGATTAATTTCACCAATGGTCATGAGCCATAGCACAGCCAGGAGACATGACAGATCGGCTGTAGGAGAGATCTATTACTTTTCTTCTGTGGCCAATGTTGTAACTGTTGAAATCATAGCTGGGAAGAAGTAAGCTCAATAACGCAGTTAAAGTGTTGTTTTAAACCAATTGGCCAATAATTTTCTCACTGAAATAAAACTTCATGGAGCAACCCAGAGAAGTGAAGGAATTGCCCATCACAAAAGATGGTTGTCTCCACATTGGAATCCAAAAAGATGCTGATTCTTAAAATCACTGAGGAAAGATTGCAATCTCCATTCTCAATGTTAAATAAAACATCTTTTCTAAAAGGCTTAAAACAAATTGTTGTTCTTTGTAAATATTCTCAGAAATACCAAAACACTTGCTATGATCACATTTATTTTCAACTAAAAAAAACAAAAAGAAAATACAAAAATGGAAGCCTGGGTCGGATAGAGGGTGGGGTGGGTGAAGAGTAGGGAAATGGAGAATGTTTTGTCTAGGATTATTGCCCTCTTCCAGTTTACTGATAGCAGTTCACCATGGGTTCCAAAATAAACACACTTGCTCTATGTACTGAATAGAGTTTTTTAAAAATGTATTTCCTGGAGTCAATGAATGAAGAGCATGAATGGAATTTGATATGAAGGTTATCTCTGTGTGTGACATCTCTCACTCTTTCTGACTCCCCTCTTCTTCCTCAGTGCACCATGACCTTTTAAGATAGGGTACTGAGTCGGAGGAAGACATGCTCAAGTGGAAGAGTGTCATTCCTTTCTCAAAGTATATACGCTGTTCTGATAATACATTTTTCATTCAGTCTGTCCTTGAGCAGGGCCAGGCAGGGGACTTTGGAGACCTCCCTATACATCTAATTCAAGCTACAATCTTATTTGAATGTCAAATTTAACATCTATATTGAATATTTTTAAAAATCAAGATTTTCCTTAATTTTTTCTGATTGTAAAATTCCAGAAAAGTTTATCAAAACCACATTTCCTTTTTCTGTGGGGAGGGTTGGGAGAGTTTCCCCTGCTTTGCCAAGTCCTGAAACAAACTAAAATCTGCTTCCTACATAATCCAGCACTGCCTTGAGCTTCACAAACAGTGTTTGTCTCTTCTTAGATATCTCTTTGTCTAAATTTTCTCCCCAATAGAATGTAGGTTTTTAAGGATGGAGAATATATTTTACATATTTACTCACAGCATCAAAAGTCTCTGGCATGTATTTAGTACTTAAAATATAATTATTCAATAAAAAAGATGTAAGAGAATGCAAAAAAAAAAAAGAAGAAGAAGAAATGGAGCAGACAAATGATGAAAAAGGAGGAGAGCAAGTGTCAGGTGGGTACAGGATTACTGAATGAAGCATTTATAGGCATCAGACAAAATTTCTATATTTAGGAACCTCAAGCACACTAGAATCAAGATATTCCCCATTTCCCCCACAAGTAATCTTTATTACATTTCGTATGTAACAACATTGTCAGAGGCTTTTGTCTTCGCAATCAGCTAATCTCATACTTGACTGAACCAGTGCTTTCCCCACGGTGCATGAATGTGTCAGTAGCTTGCTCATCCTCTCCAGAGAACAGTGAAAGTATACCTTTAACTAAAATTGGCCTACTTATTTTAATTGCCCACGGTCAAAACCTACAGAATTATAGCTATCATGAGGAAATTATAGCTATAAAGTTGTTTTATAAAAGTTTCCATTCCTTAAATGCTCCTGTTTTGAAAATGGCCAAAATTATCAACATTATATTTCTATTTTGCTTATTCTGAGAACTGACAGTTCCATTAAAATCAGAGGAAAAAAATCTTTTCCAGATCTTCATAGAAATAAGATACATATGTCAAACAGAGCAAATACTTCAATTTATTCAGTAAGTTCCTAAGTTTCTTTCTGAGCAAATAACCACATCACAGGTAAACTAAAATCATACTTTTTGAATATATATTATCAGGTATCTGAAACTTTGTGTATTACATCCATGTGTAAGGGAGGCATTAGGACTTTTACATTAGGTGACTGGTCATGCTATCTCAATTCCTCTGCCTTTATTTCAAATGTCTTTTCTTACTGAGCCATTTTAAATAGAAAAAGTAGAAGATATAAGACACTGACATGACCATATCCTCAACTATGTAAGACCAATAAGTTAGCATTTTTATTAATCCCTAATATTAATTTATTTTATTGTGATGTGTTCTAAACCAAAAAGTATAGTTGAAAAAGCAAATGATCACACCTACTGGGTATGATTGGTGCTTAAAGAAAAAAGTAAATATTTTATTGTCTCGATTTTATTTTATTGTTTCAAGCTACAGATACAAAGAGCAGAAAAGTTATATGTTTGAGACTTTTATTTCTTGATTGTAATAAAATGTTTTAATTTTGAAATTTGAAGTTAACAAGAAAATGCCATATTAATTTCATTCTGTTCTCTATCAGTGCAGCATATTATGAATTTCCTTTACCATTAAAGCTAGTTTTTTGTAAAGTTGCCAAGATATCTGGCACCATTGCTATTCCAAATTAAGAATATGGTCTTTCGAAGCGCAAACATTCACAGAGTAAAAAAACTTTCCGAGGCAAATGAATTTCACACCACCCAGGAACAAGAAGAGACATGATACTTCTGTTTAGCTTCTTGGCATACATTACAAAAATCTTTAAATAACCCTACTAACTGAGTCAGCCTGATAGGCTGAATAGCTGGTAGGTTGTGAGTTGTGATTTTTAAGGATGCCAGAAAGGACTTTTTAAATTCTCTTCCTTTCTTTCTAGTCCCCCACAATGATATCTGAAGCTCCTTTGATATAAGGAAAGAAACCTGACATCTCATAACTACAAATAAGTTTAAAATGCACAAAGTTATTAAATTTACAGTTAGATTTGCTTTTATTTTTTCCTGATTCTGTTAAAGGACTACAGCAAGGAAGAAACTGGACGGTTAAGAATGAGGAGACTGAGAACCCTGAAGTCAAACGTTACGGAATTCATATTTGTTCCTACGGCTAATCTTGCACCCATGTCTTCAATATTTAAATAGAATCCACTGATATGTTTCTTTCTGCTAAAATATGTCCCCTTCTGGTTTTTGATGGCTCTGGAATTTATATGGGATTCTGAGCCTGTTCAGAAGCATTTCTTTGCCCAACGGCCTTTAAGAAAACGCTATTATAAAGAATATGGATTCAATGTCACTATTAAACTCCAAGGTGGCCTGCCAGGCTGTGGAACTGAAGGGTGACCTCTTTGAGTATTCATTTATATAACTTGAAATGCACTGGGTTTGGTGACAAAGAAAGGAAAGTGTTTTTCATTCCATTTTGTTTTGTTCCTGGTCCATGGGCACTGAAGAAAGATGTAAAGAATGGGCAAATGCCTATGGTCTCCTTCAGCCCTTTAGGATACATGGAGCACAAATTGACAGGTGCAATAGTGGCAGAGGCACAGAATCTAATTTCAAGAGGATTTTTTTGAAATGCTGTCCACCAGCAGTGTTGCTCTGGTGTCAGGGTGACAGTATGCCACCCAGTGTTGAGTCAAGGGTCATCACCCTCTTCTGCATGATTCCCAGGCCTGCTCTGACCTGGACGACTAACGGCTTTCTGAGCGGCAAGGGAAACCACCTTTACACACATGTCAGCATTTTCACATCTAACAACAGGGCTGCTTCATAAACTGAGATACGGATAAAGGAAAGGTGGAACAGAAAAGGGAGAATAGGCAGAAATGTAGTGCACCGGTTTGGCAGATAAATTCATGAGAGCATGTGAAGAACTTTTTGGGATTTCCGTGAAATGCTCACTAGGTGTAAGAAACACCAGGAGAAGACAGGGCTATTTGGTAAACAGAGGAAGAGGTCCAGTTTCAGCAGGTCAGTTGCTGAGAGTTCCCATGATACGTGAAATAATCCAGCACAGTCAGTACGATTTGGGGCTCTGGAGTCAGTGTCTAGTTTCAAATGCTGGCCTACTACTTAGCAGCTGTATGACCTTGGCACATAGCAAGTTATTTAACAATCGACATTTCACTTTCTTCATCTGTCAAATGCAGGTAATAATAGTCCCTACCTCACAGTATTGCTGTGAGGTTTTAAGGTTTAATATAAGCAACACACAGGAGTAACTAGCAGTAATGACAAACATTGTAGTGTTATAATTTGTTCCCATTTGTACAAATAGGCTGATGATGTCAGAGACATCTGGAAACAGAAGTTAAGTAGCATCCTCGAAGCCAAAGAGATATTTCCTACTTCCTGTATTATTCTAAGTCAATTATAGTAGCAATTGGTACACATCATACAAATATCCATTCAAATCATGTAAAAATAAGTAACAGAAGAAATTTATATGACACTTATTTGATTTTTGACTGGTGTATATTAATAATATCTTGATGAATCATAAATGAACCAGGATTTTGAGAAGCTTGTGTTTGCAACTCTGAAATTTTACTTAACTTTCTTGAGTTTTGAATCAATTACTAAATCTATATCTATACAACCAGGACTAGACAGTGAAAAGTATTAAAAGCATAACAGCATAATCAGTAGTACATTATATAATATTAATGTTATATAATATTTGTCTGCAAAAATATAGTATTTTTTATTTCAACCCTGATCAAATAGATCTTTGGTGGTATGAGTATGTATTTATGTGTATTCTTTTACATCAGAGTTCAGATTTACTTGAGGATTCAAGCTGTTTGGATCATTTTGGTTTCCAGCCAAAGGTTCTATGCTGACTGATTAGATGAAACTAATTAACAGGTGTGTAATTCAAATGCAAATGTATGCGATCATTTGGAAATGAATTAATGGCTACAAAATAAATCCTGTCCTGAACAGAAAGGCTCAAAGAAGTTACTATTTTAGACAGATGTCTCACAAGTGTTTCAGTTTGCTTCTGGAAAAACTCCTCCCTTCAGTATTTACGTAGATAGACAAAAGAAAAATGCTAACACAGCCTCTGAATCAAAAACCACTTAAATAACAGAGTTATTCCCATCTTATCCTTTTCCTCCTAACCAGTATCTCCAGCTGTCTCAAGACTTTCATTGTCTGCTAAGCCACTTCTTCCCCTAAAGGAAGAGATCAATTACTTGGAGATCTTGAAATACTACTGGCTTTGAGACATGCAGGACCAATCCTACGGTGTCAGTACCTTCCTATTCCCCTCTGGGTCACTATCAGAAGTCCAAACCCCCCAAATCACCTATTCTGTCTGGGAGGTCTCCATACTACTCTGAACATCCCCTTATCTGTCTCCACACTCCAAAATCTTTCTACTTTGCCCTCTGGAATCAAAGTCTTTCATCAGCAAACTCCCCCACCTGTATCTTCAAATCATTCCTCACCTTCTTGCTGTAACTAACATCTGGATACATAAATAGAGATATTTGTATGTTCTATTTAGGCAGTTCTATCTGTGAACTCCTTACAGTGCCCTCAAATGGTAGGGTTTTTGTCTTATTTCATTTTGGTTTGGTTTTTTATCTCACACTCCATGTTTCTCGGTGCCTGAATGTAAAGATAGTTTGCTCCTTTTTCTCCAAATAGTTTCTCCTTCTTTATCCTTCTAAAATCCTAAGTCATTCGAAGCCTGTTTTATTAGACTTTATCATTCATTCATTTTTTATGCCAGGTATCTACTTCTTAGTCACTTTCCTTCGTATTAGGCCATAAAATATGAAATGTCTGCTTTCTGATCAAAAGTTTAGTTTATTATATCTCAAACAAGAAGCAGTACAATTAATCAAAGTATAAGACTAAACTAGCAACACAGTTTTGCCATCTTAACGGTAGGTTGTTTATGTAGCAGTAAAGAAGCCTGGAGAGCAAGTGGCAATGAAATCATGAAAGGCATTTTCCACAGCTTGTTGAGAATTGAATATTTTTCCTTGCAAGATGTGGTCCAAAACCTGGAAGAAGTGGTAGTCAGTTGGTATAAGGTCTAGTGAATACTGTGGATAACAGAGAGCTTCCAAGTCCACCTTCTGTAGTTTGAGCAGCGCTGTTTGTGCAATATGTGGTCTCGTAAGAGGATTGGCCTGTCTCTATTAACCAATCTCAGCTGCTTAATTGCAAGCATCCTCATCATTTCATCCAACTGGCTGCAACAGACACCCACTGTAATCAACTGACCGGGTTTCATGAAGCTGTAGTGGATAATGCCAGCACTGGACCACCAAACAGACACCATTACCTTTTTTGATGAATATTTGGTTTTGGACTGTGTTTAGGCACTTCATCTTTATCCAACCATTGTGCCAAACACTTGCAGCTGTCAAAAAGAATTCATTTTTCGTCACACGTAACAATATGGTGTAGAAATAGTTCGCCTCTATGTTGTGACAACAAATAAAGACAAGCTTTGAGACAATTCTTCTTTGATGCTCACTTAATACACACAGCACTCATCTATCCAGCTTCTTTACTTTGCTCAAAAATGGTCCAATATTGTTGGAATAGTAAGTCAAACCTTGCTGCTAATTCACACATAGGTTGACATGGATTCACTTCCATTACATCTTTCAGCTCATCATTATCCACCTTGGTCTCAGGTCACCCACATGGCTCATTTTCAAGATTAAAATCACTGGAATGGAATTTCTCAATCCATCAAAGTACTATACATTCATTAGCCACATCCTTCCCAAACACTTCGTTGATATTTCAAGCTGTCTGCACAGCATTGTTTCCACAATGGAACTCATGTTCAAAAATAAACACAGCTATCCGATTATTCTCACCAGAATCAGAAATGAACACTGCTGGAGAAAATCCTTACTATACTGATTAGTCTCCCTTCGATTTAAGTCCATATTTCTCAGCATTGCTAGAACTATTCCATGGTTCTTCCCTCAAAAAGTTACATTCCCAACCAAGATCACATGTTGTGTGGAACAACGAAAAAAGATAGAAAAAAATAATGAAAAAAGAAAAAGATAAAAAAAAAAAAGAAAAAAAGTTACATTCCCACCTTTCTTGATGACATACACTTCCAAAATCTCCAAAAACTCCATCTGTCCCACTGTCACCTAATAAACTTACCTCATAATTCAAGAAAAGAGATGCAATCTAAGAGCTACCTCAGCTTTCCATCACCAGTTCTTACTGGTTCTGGTTTTCCTTCTGCTACACTGCAGGTAGTCTTGTTGCTCAGATCTTTGCCAGCCCTTCCTCTTGTGTGTACATTTCTGATGATTTTAATACATACATATTCATTCCATTTTGTCGCTTGTATTTATCACAGGTATCTCACAATTAAGATGTCCAAAACTTAATATTTGTTTTTCTCCTAAACACCTACCCCTCCCTGAGGTCTTTCCCATTTTATTAAATAGCAATCCCACCTATCCAAAATCTTGGAGGCATTGATTCCCCTCTCTTTCTTTTATACACCAAATCGAAGATGTCGGCAAGTTCTATCAGCTCTACTTTCATTATAAATCCAAAATCCAACCATCTTTCATCACCCTCACAACTAACATCCTGATAAAAAATATTAATACCAATATTTCAGGGCTAAATTATCAAAACAGCCTTCTAACTGGCCTCTCTTCTTCAGTCCTTGCCTTCCTAGAGCTTACACATAAGGCAATGACGAAAGAGATGCTTTTAAAAAATTAAATCAGATAGTACATTCGTCTGCTCAAAATCCTCCACTGGCTTCTCACCCAGGGTAAAAGGCGAATTTCTTCCAAAGGTCTACAATACAACATCCTAAATCATCTGGTCCCTGCCTCTCCGGGTCTCACCTGCTACCATTCTCCCATCCGCAGTTCATTCACACTCATCTCCTTGCTGTTCCTCCAGTAAGTCAAACACATGCCTGCTTCATGGTGTTTGCACTTGCTTTGTCTCTGTCTGTAACTCTTTGTCCTAGATACCCACGTGGATGGTGCCCCTCAGTTTCTTCAAACCTCCGGTCAAATGTCACTTTATTAAAATAGCCTTCCGTGATCCGACTAAAGACAAATAGCAACCCTACCTCCATCTCCATCCCTCTTCTGTTTTTACACTTACCCACAGCCATGATCAACATCTAACAAACTAAAGTATGTATTTATTTACTGTTTGTCTCTCTATATATATTACAGTGTAAACTCTGTTAGGCAAGTCTTTCTATTTTCTTTTTGTGTGTGTCTTTCCAGCATCTAGACCAGTGGCTGGAACACAGGATGTGCTCAGGAAATTTTTACGGAAATTCATTCCCTGGAGCAATAACACAGCCAACATGGAACTATTGCCACATACATGTGCATGTGTGCACATGCACAAACACACACACACACAGAAATTTCTCCCTTCTCCCTTGTCATTTCTTTAAATAGCTCCACTACCCCTCAAGTTGCTCAAGTGGAAAACTTACCTGCGATCTTTGGCTCCTGTCTTCCTCCCAGATCCTACACAGGATTCTTCAGCAGGTCACGTCCACTCTGCTACAAACAGATCCCACATCACGTCACCTTCTCAGTCTTTACTGCCACAGCTCTATTCCAACCTTTACCATCTTTCACCTGAACTCTTGCAAGAGCCTCCTCGTTGCTCTGTATCCTAGTCTTAAATGTCCACACAGCAACCAAAATGACAATTCTGAAGCATAAATCAGAGCATGTCACTTTCCTGCCTCCCTGGCTTCTCATTGCAACTGGAATAAAATCTAAATTCTTTACCTCAGGCCACAGGCTCAGCATTAATGATCCCTACATGCCTCCCAGGTCTCACGCCCCTCCATCCTCTACCACTTACTCACTGTGCTCCAATCACACTGTCTTTCTTTCTCTCCTGAACACGCAAAGCTCATCTCCATCTCTGTTCAGCTGATGCTACTTCATCTTGAAATGTTTTCCCCAGATCTTCATATGGCTGCCTTCTCACCAATCAAGTCTTAACTGAAGTATCATATCCTCCCAGAGGCCTTCCCTGACAGTTCTAACTAAAGTCACTGGCCCAGTCCTGTCACTTTCTAATATATTATCCCATTTTTAATTGTTTCATAGCATATATCAATATGTGAATGAATGAATAAGTGAATGAATGAATTGTCTGTCTCTTCCACTCTCTCATTAGCAGTGAAATATAAACTTCTTAAGGAAAGTGACTGTTCTGTGTTGTTCTCCATTATGTTCCCAGTGTTTAGAATAGAGCCCAGTACTACATATTCAGTAATCATTTGCTGGCTAACTTCATAATGTCTAACAACATTTTTGAATGGTTATAATTCATCTTGCTGTATTCAAAACATTGAGGCTATATAAAGGTGAAAGTAACAAATACTTACACTATGAGATAAAAAAGATAAGTAAAAAAATGACTGCATGCAAAGTGATATTCTCTGTTTCTCTCCACACTTCCTAAACACAAACTACATAAATTATTAGAACCTACTAGTCTACGAGAGTAAGCTATTAGGCTGTAGAGTGAGTACATTGCCCTGTCATTATGACATATGCCTATGCTCCTTAATGTTTTTGGTTCCTGTCATTTTGAGAAATTTAAATTTCGCTTCACTAGACTCACTACTTCAGATCTCTTCTTCCAATTAATTCAAATTGCATCTTCTAAAATTTTCCCTTTTTATCACCATGACTACCTCACCACACTCCTTAAGTTCTTTCTCTGACTTCCTAAGTCTTAATAATTCAATTCAGAAAGTGCTTGAGTGCCTACAAGCACACAGAGTCTGCACATCTTGTCTCAGCCCTCAAAGCCCTATGTCTTTATACCTAGTCTCTCACGGCTACTCAGCCCTCTCCATTTATTAATTCGTATTTTTTTTCCTCCCTTTGTCTGCCCCCATTTGGAGAGCACTTCCACTTCAAATACTGCAGCACTCTGCTCCCACCTGCTTAGCCAAACTCAAACTTAGTCCACTTAATAAATTCCTAGATAACAAATTATAGGCATAAGAAAGCAATTAAACCTTATCCTAATATAAGCCACCATGTCATGAAATTCAATATTTGATGTCATTCTTTAAGGAAATGTAATATTAATAGCAAGGTTCCTGTATAATAGTAATAAATATATTTAATAAGAAAATTCTGTTTGAAAGATATTTGTACAGTGATGTCTAAACTTAACAATTCAAAACATTTATTTTTTAAAGTAAGATACGTTATCTCTGAGACTGTTTTCCTATTAAATTGCATATTACAGTCCACAGATTCTGAAAAGTATTTTGAAGATATTATATCTACTTATAATATAAAGTTTTCAATTTTAAATAAGAAAAAATAAAAACATGATAAAATACCTTAAAATTATCTTTTTCCAAAAATCAGAAGTATTTTAAAAGCATTACACTGTTTAATTTATCATAGCATCCATTTAGGCAAAAAAAATTGAATGCAAAATTCTACTATTTTCTAATTCAAACTAGAAATTTTGGATCAGACTGTTCAAAAGTTGCTCAGCATTCTGACACATGAAATGAAGAGATTAGTTTGACTTAGTGATACTAAACATTTCAGTATATTTCTTAGGAGGTAATTTTTAGTTACTCTTTGCCTGAAATAAGAAACAAGTGAAAGAAAGTGAAAAATGAACAAAAATGAGCTCTATTTCTAAATGTGAAGAATGCTATTATAAATTTTACAATCTCAATCAAAATTTTAAGAAGGCAGAGTAGTGTCATAGCCTAGTGTAACTAGAATTTTGTGTGTAGAAGAATATAGAAACATTAATAAAAATTTCTAGAATCCAGATAGTTGTAAAATACATAAAATTAAGAGGGAAAAGCTAAGTCCTAAGAAGTCTCAAAGGTTTATATAATCAACTCATCCTAATAAACAGCAGAAGTTAAATCAAATGTCTTTTGCATAACTCTGCCTTTAAGACAAAAATGCTATTCAAACTTATTTCCATTTTCTTATGCTGTTTAGGTAATAATTAAGAAATTTAATTCAGGTAAAATTCACATAAAGTAAAATGCACAGACCTGAAGTCTTGATTTCCGATACACACATACACCCTGTATCCACCACCACAATAAAAACATCAAACATCTCTATCATCCTAGAAAGTTCCCAAGTCCCTTCTAGATCATCCTCATATCCTATAAGCTGCCCCCATTCTGAATTGTATCATTATAGATAAGCTTTACCTATCCTTGCACTTTATAAAATGGAATCATGCTGCAAGTATTCTTTTGTGCCTGTCTGATTTTTCTCAGAATGATGTTTTTCAGATTCATGCATATTTCAAATTGCAAAAATAGTTGATTCTTTTTTATTAATAGGTAGTATATCTGTGAATGAACATGCCACAGTTTGTTTATCCATTTGCTTGTTTTTGAAATTTTGGGTTATTTCCAGTTTGAGACGATTATGAATAAAGCTGCTATGAACATTCATGTGCAAATCTTTTTGTGAAAATAGACTTTTGTTCTCTTGGGTAATAAACATGAAGGAGTGAAATTATTCGGGCAAAAGCAGGTATATGTTAATTTAATAATAAACTGCCAACACCAAACAGTTTTCCAAAGTGTTATACCGTTTTATCCTCCCATTGGCAATATATGGGAGCTCTAGTTGTTCCATATCGTCACCAACATTTGGTATGGTCAGTTCTTTAATTTTAGACATTCTAGTGGGCATGATATGCTATTTCACTGTGGTTTTAATTTGTTTTTCTATGATAATTAATAATATTGATTTTTTTTAAGTGTATATTGGTCATGTCTATGTCTTCTTTTGTGAAGTGTCTGTTCAAGTCTTTTGCCCAATTTCTTCAACTGGTTTGTCTTTTTATTGTTGATTCATAGGAACATCGTTAAACGTATTCTGCAAGTCCTTTGACAGATTTTGTATTGCACATATCTTTTCCCAGCATGTGGCTTACCTTTAAATTTTTCCAGCACTATCTTTTGATAAGCAGAATGTTTACATTTTGGTGAAGATTGATTTACTATGTTTTTTCTTTTATAATTAGGTCCTCTCTAAGAAGTTTATGCCTATCTCAGGGTAGAAAAATACTCTTTTATTCTTATAGTTTTCCAAATCTTCTATGGTTTTGGCTTATATGTTTAAGTCTATAATTCATCTGTTAATAAAATAGGTATAAAATAGGGGCTGAGGGTTTGTTCATACATTTATATTAATTATTAAGTGATTTTTGCTGAGAAACATAAAAATGCCACATACCTAAGATTAGCACTTAAAAATTAATTTTTGAAACACTTTGCCAGCCTTTTTATTGTTGTTTAATGGAACTCTTGTCTATAAAAGAATAGTCAAAACAGAAGTGGGATAAAAATGGTTCATAGGTCTAGGGAGAACAAACCATATGTGACATTTGCCTGTGACCAAATTTCACCTTTTATAGGGAAATTTGCTGGGTAGCCCAAGCCATAGGATGTCTCATGGGAAGGTCTCACACATCCTGGAGTCTGCATGTATGATGAGCTAATTACATCATCTACTGCTCTTATGAAGTGCGCTAGGCTTGACAAATGATTTCATCTTCTACCCAGACACTCACATTAGCAGCCATCTGCAAAATGTGCAGCTGTCCATTCTGGATAGTGGATCAATGGCACAGATATTAGCCTTCTTTTTAATAAATATACCGCAAGCAATTTTGCAGGGCTTTCTAAAAATGCTACAAAATAAAATAAGAAAAAGTAATACTTTAACATATTTAATTATAAAATCTCATTATTTTACTAAAATTTGTCTAAATCTGCAATTTCTTTTTAAAAGAAGGTATGCAGCATCATTCTTGCTTTAGGGAACCATAAGTTCCAATGTAATAAAAAGAAAATAAAGGCTGTTTGAAAGAATTTTATCTTGTCCAAGGCTTAACAAAAGAAAGACTATTGTTCTGAGCAGTTAACAAAGTTAAGGCAAAAGCCACACCTAATAGCAAAATCCAAAAATTCTCAAAATAACAGTTCATATTTCATCCTTCTCTAAAATTCTGTAAATAAAACCAACCAGGGAATAATAGTAAACATGTTTCACTTTTATTTTTATAAGCATGGATATTAATTGGCTCATGGCCTCACAGAAATCAATAAAATACTTTAGGAGAAACCAACACAAAATTTTGTAGTGGTCTCTATTATCTCCAGAGAATTAACTACCTGAATCACTCACCAAAGTCTAACTTACAATAATACATAGAAACTGCCTGGTAGCTTCTAGGTCTGCTTTCTGATTCAGCTGACATAATTGTCAAACAACCTTATTGATTCAATTCAATCAGAGGTAGGCACAATATTTGATTAGTTTACTCTGCCGTTGTTTTCAATTAATACCCCCTTCCTTATATTCCCTTCCATTAAAATAACTTAGGAGGTGAAGTGTGTGATGCTTTTCCTTATAGCTATGTGTTACTGTTTATGTTCCAGAGGCTCTGAGTCTTAGATTTTGAAGAGAACATTACAAAGCTTTAGCATTCTGAGCATGATGAATCTGAGTTGTAAATTGAAAGTCAGTAGTTAGAGAGCTACTAGTTTTACTGATACTTATCAAAATATAATATTCCAGTATTGAGACAATGCTTTGAGAATATTCTTGTTTAGAAAATGGTTTTCTTCAAGTGGATTTTATTGAGTTAGCTATAAAAGGGTAAGAAAGATATATTTCACAAGAATTACAAGTTAAAAAATTAAAGAAAAAACAATAGTATTTCTAAAACTGAATTTGTCTTAAGCTAAAACTATTTAAATTATAATAATCTGAATTTCAGTTGGAGATATATATTAAATTAATAGTTCCCAAGATTTTCATGCAAATTAGAGAGTCTGAGTAATCAGATATTAACATTGTTTGAAAATATTTGCTTTTACCATATATGATTTTGATACAACACTAATCTAAAGTATTTCAGAATAGGGAGCTAATTTATAAGTTTTGTGATTTGGGTGCAAAGTTTTATAGTCAAAGGAACAACTTAAGCAATCAGAAGTAATTAAAAATAATTCTAATTCCTAATTGCAACTCTTGGAAAACGCTAAAGGAGAATCAACGTATAACTCACTTCTTTAAAATTTTCTCTTTTTTTTTTCTCATTCCAATTAGCTGCCAATTTTCCCCACCTCTTCGCTTACTCACATCTCACTTTCAACTCTTTCCCCTAAACCTCCTTTCTTATCTTTCTGTTTCCCGATGGGACTTTCCCTTTCTTTTCCTTCTTCTTTCTGATTCCTTGGTATTCTCTTTTTCTCTCAAGACAATTATTTTCATGCAAGTTTATTCTATTGTTTCAGCCTCTAAAGATTATGCCAATCTGCATAGTAAATTGGTTAGGCAGGGAAACAGAGAAAAACGTGTTTCCTCACACATTCATAATTCCTGTCCCTGTTACATACAAATCACTTCTCTTCAAGAAATCTCAAGAAATTTTAAGGTATCCATCATTATAGTGCACCTCACACCTAGTAGTTTTCTGTCAATCGGACTTGACACAAAGACTGTGGTTAAGCAATTTTCTCAATTAAATGGAGGATAATAAGAAATTTGGCTTAGGGCTCTCTCTCCCAAATTAAAATATTTCCCCAGTGAACACAAAGCCTCTCTAAGGCTTTACATGTACAAACACACCCTACTTGTCTTCAAAACTGCTTTCACTGCCATTAATAAACTTTCTTCACTTTACCCAAACTAAGGATCCTGATTAAGAAAATTAAACCTGTATAATAATTTTGTGTAGTCACTAAATTGTGTGGCCTGCATCAGCTTTATCACAAAATAAATAAGCAGTTCTGATCATGATGGATTCTTAAAGAATCACTTCAAATTATACTACTTAATAAACAAAAACATGAAAACCATTATCTCAATATCTATTAGGGGAATAAGATTATAGCTAATTTTGTGTAAAACATAGGGCCATTAAGTCTTTCCTTGCCAGAATATAAAGAAGGTCACAACTCAAAATAATTTGTATAATTTTTCAGATTAGATAAAAATGAAATCTATGACAAAGCAATGATATAGTTCACTTCCTGAGAGTGGCCCCAGATACATAGTTCTACATGGTCTATGCCAGGAACATCACACATAAAATCACATTTTATCAGTGTGGAAGACCCAAAGGACAGTAAATAGAGAAAGTTTCATCATCCTATGAAAGTTCATTACAGTGCTATATTTGCCAAGGCCTAAAAGATCCTAAAATCAAACATGATTTTACTACTACTAAAAAAAAAATATATAAGAATAGAAGCATAGAATCAGTGACATGTACTCTGGCTTCCAAAGTATAAAGATATGTGAATTTTGAGTTTTCATTAAAAAACCATACCCTTCAGCAAGTTCTCCGTGATAAAATTAATGCATTATTGCATCTTATTTAGTCTCAATGTTCCTAACACTGCTCCTATAACAAATATGTTATTTATATCAGATATTGCTGGCACTCAATGCCTGTTTGGCTTCTTCAAAGTTGTGCGAGCCCATAAGCTATCTATGCATAGCAGCCATGTCTGCCTAAGCTTTGCATGTTCTCTGGTAGCATCCTCAGAGGCTGTTCAATAGTTATCATAAGATTGAAAATATACTTTTGATCTTCACTGTCATGAAAAGTTTTATAACTCTAAGTCTGAAAACTGTAAATATTCCTGATAGAAATTTTGTGGCCTCTATTAAAATTGTTTGTTAGGTTTTTTTCTATTTTGTTCACTTTAGTTAGTTCGTATTTATAGTTTCCTTTCTCCGTAAATCAATTCTCTTCTAGTTCCTCAAGATTATCACACAATGTTTCTATATTTTCCTAGTACCTATTTTTACTATCCTGGCCCCTACACACTAGCTATTTCAAACTAATTTCACTCTTTTCAAACTTTATACCCTTTCCCACTAACTTTTAATTCTCAGAAAATACCTTTTTCTCATCATTCACAGAGAAATAGAATCTGACTGTACTAGCCAGGGTGCAGTCTAAGCTGCTGTAACATATAGGCCCTAAAACCCAGTGTTTAAAAAAGATACATGTTTATTTGTTTCTGAAAGAACATTACAAAGGTAGACAGGCAATCAGTCACTGGGCAGATTATCAAAAATACATCTCTATCCACCTGTTTGGACAGTTTAAAAAACCACAAGTCAACCTTGACACCTCTCTCTCCTTTTTTGCCTACCCACGAACACAGCAATCATTAATTATCAATATCTCCTCTGTATTGCTAAAGATAACATTTACTGTGTTCTTTACTGGTTGAAGCACTTCGTGTGTATTGACTCCTTCATTCCTCATAACAACCCTGAGTATCTGGTACTATCATTATCATCAACCTATAATATGACACAGAAGCCCAGAGAGGCTAATGAACAGCCCGGCTTCACGGTGCTAACGAAGTTGTAGCACCAGGATTTGAACTCAAAATCTGGCTCTGAGTCTATGGTCTTAACTCTTAACCATTACTACAAAGTGCTTCTGTATACATTCAATAACTCCACAAGTTGCTCAGATCTCACCAATATAGTTTAGACCACATTGTTTCTTCCCTGGTTTAATATAGTGACTTCTAACTAGTCTCCAAGCCTCCGCTCTGTCCTCTGCAACCAGAGATGTCCTGGAACCCGCTCGTATCAGCCACTAAAGCCAACTGCGTCCATCTCTTTTCATCTTCAAGTTCACCAACATCGTTTTGGTGGCTTTAAATCAGCATTGTGGACAGATCTACACCACAAAAAAATGAGCAAACACTACAAATAAGGGGTTTTTTTCTTCCCCTTAAAGAGCCAGTTTTTAAACATTTGTTAGCACACCATTCTCTAATTTATTCTTCACATGCCAGTCAAATATATTTTAATCCACAAGGCTAATTATGACATTTGATTCACTTTTCAAACCTCATAAATGTGGAATAGATGTCATTTTTATGTATTCTTAGAAGGCCTTGAACCTCCTCATATCATACTGTACAATAGTTGGTTTACTTGTTTTTATTCACCCATTAGAATGTTTGAGGATGGAGAGTATGTCTTTCATTGTATACCTACCACCTAAAACAATGCCTGACACCTAATTAGAGCTTAACAAATATTTGTTGAATAAACGACTGAAATAACAAATAAAAATGCTTTTCCCAAATACTTGCTAACCTTCACACCACTCCTCTTAAGCAATATCCCCATCACTCTTTATCCCTCAGTTTATGAACCATACATTCCAGGACTGATAATCTATCAGAATCCCTGGATCATACTTCTAAAACGTCAGTAATAAAGTTTACTAGGCTCCTAAATATTAGAAATAGCTATCCTCATCAAATGTTCCTTTGCATTTTATTTGCTCATATAGTACAAATTTGACTTAGAATAGAATTGCAGCCTCAGCTTCCACCTTATAAAAGTCTTCTGGGGAAGAAAGTAGTTCTTTCTTGACAGCTAGCTTCTGTAGTTGGAGAAATGCCACAAAAAATCTGAATATGCTGCTGTTCCTAAAAATAAAACCCTCTTCCTCATTCATGTAATTAATGTTGCTTTAGAGGCATTATTTCCACAGATGAGTACAGCATAATTAATGCAATGTACGAATCCTCTCTCTAACTAGAATTTTGACATAATCTATTCCCAAATTCCATCCCCTAAGAAACTTAGTAAAAGTGCAATGTCTTTTTATTTATGTAAATTACATATACGCACATGAAACAGTGTAGTGTTTTGTTTGGAATCACTTGTGTCAGCATCTTAGAGCCTGCTTATTTCAAGTGGTAGCACTTCGACTAACTTCATTTTAGCTCATATTCAAATTACTTTAACTATTTCTCAGCCCCTATTTTAACTTAGATGCCCTTCACTGACATAGTCTATTCAAATACTAAATAATTGTTTAAAACAAAAATGTACTAGTCATCTACTGTGTGCTGACCCTGTTTTAGGCATTGAGAAACCAGAAATGAAAAGGTCATAGAAGATTCCTCCCCTCAGGGAATTTACATTCTAGTGGGGAAGAAAGATAGTAGACATATGAACAAATGAACTATTTTCAGATAGTAGTAAATGTTATAACAAAAATAAAGACAGGATGATGGAATGTCAAGGGTTGCCAGGTCAGGGAGTAGACAGAACAGGGTGGACTATTTTCCATAGGATAATCAAAGTTGATCTGAAAGGGTGACATACAAACTCTTATGAGAAAAAGTTAGCCAAGTGTATGTTGGAAGGAAAAGTATTCAAGGGAGAGGGAAGAAAAAACTCAAACATCCTTAGATAGACTGGACTATAGTAGGTTTGAATGACAGAAAGTCAGTAATGAAAAGGGAATCGTGATTTTAAACCACATGGTCTCCCACAATAATTAATTTTATTTTCTTTAAGAAAATACATACTCATAATTTTAATCATGAGCTTATTAGGCTATCAACATGAACATCTTATGTGCAGAGCTGGGAAGAGATGCACAGTGGTATACCATTATATAGATTTTTAATGATACAGATACAACAGAATAAATAACCACAAGAGCATAAATTAAATAATAGTAATTGGCCAGATGCGGTGGCTCACACCTTTAATCTTAGCACTTTGGGAGACTGAGGCAGGAGAATCACTTGAGCCCAGGAGTTTGAGGCTGCAATGAGTTATGATGACACCACTGCACTCTAGCCTGGGTGACAGAGTGAGATCCTGTCTCGAAAAAAAAAAAAAAAAATAGCCGTACTATGCAATTAAAAAATTAGGAACTGATAAGTCTTGAGATTTTATTATCTTTATTTTTAACAGTATTTATTTATTTGTGAGTTTATATAATTTAATATTTAAGAATGGGTGTATTTAACAACTAGCTGACAAAATTTCTCAGATTTAACAATTGGTTCTTGCAAGCTGGTACAAGCCATCTCCAGCACACCACTGCTGCATGCTTTTTCTGAGCAAGGGCTCTTTAATCTGTCCAGAAACCAACAAGTATCTATAGAAATATTTAATTTTGCATCCTCCTCTCTGCTGCCAAATAGCTTCTCCCCCTTCCCTATCACCCATGTGAAAAAAAAAAAAAAAGGAAAAGGAAGGAATGGTTTGTATACATATCATTTGTGGCATATCCAGGGAAGTAAACTGAGTTATTTTTAATTTTTATGATTTCTTATATATTAATGATAAGATTAAAATCCAGAGTCCCAGGGTTCCATATTAGCTCTTAGCAGTGACAAACTAATAAAGTTGTTTGAAAGCAGTAATATATAATAATATAACAAACTTAAATTTAATACTAAGATTACTAAAAGCTTTTAAAAATGCCAAAGTATTAAGATAAAAACTAATGATTATGTGACTAAATGGCTAAGTAGACCGTGATTTTTAAATGTTAAGATCTTTTTGAATAAACAAAGTAACAGAATAAGATGCTTAATAACAAGTATTACCATGTTCCAAGATGATAAATCTAAGAGCATTGCCAGGATGGTAGCACATGAAACACTGGCTTATCATGAGTATGTAATTTTTTCTTTTCCTACCCTGAGCCATATCTGTTATCAACCATCTAAATTTAATTCTGTGAACAAATAGTTTAAACAAACATTAACAATTTTTACTATCTGTTGGAGGTCTGGAGCAGATGTTACCATTTATTTTGAAGAGGAAACAAACATACACAAACATGCAATGCTACTCCTAAGGATGCAAAAAATTAAGGAAAATTTACAAATATATATTACAAAAGTATAAAATCATGATTTTTAAACATATGTACTTCTATTATAAGTAAAACATACACATTACAAAAGATTACTGCTTACACAGGGACAATTAACTGCTAAATGGTTTTCTTTAATAATAGTTTGTCTACATCACTATTTTGGCACGTGTTTTGCTTATATCAAAAAAACAAATGTACAATTTTACAAATGCAGGATTGTTTCCAATAAGCAGTATCATGAAACCTAGGCTATTAGCCAAATTGGCCTGAAGGTCTTACTAACAAATGTAACTTTCAAAAACAACAGAAGAAATGGCCTGAATACCGATCAAGTAGACAGTGTTGACTCTAATTCACTAACTCCCTAGTGTGCTAGTACATTTTCTATCAGTAAGAATTGCCTTTGGCAATGGAGTCTACTCCAAAACATGCACATAGTAGACCACTCATCTTTCATTTAGCTTATTATGTATCAGATGGAATATTTAGTTGTGTGTGGTTTAAAGAACTGATTATGTTCTAAATCACAGAATCTTAGATGCTGAAAGGCAAAAGGCATTATGTACAGTCCAAGAATCATACGAGTGGAAGGTTTTGCAATATAGCAAAAACTGCTAATAAAAAATGAATGAAATTTACTAGATAGTGTAAATGTTAATCCAGCTAAAGTATCAAATAAAAATATTAACTTAGCAACATATTAAAAAGTAAAGAAAAATATAATTAAAAAATAAGCATACATTCGCCTTACCTGAGTGATCAATGTTAACATCACTAACAATACGGCATACCAATATTATGTACCCCCTGATAGAATACATTAAAAAAATTCACAACCTCGATCTAATCATGAGAAACATTGGACAAGTTCAAATTGAGGACGATTTACAAAATATCTGACCATTACTCTTCCAAATGTTAAAAGTCAAAGAAAGACAAAGATAAAGAAATTGTCAGAGATTGGAGGGGATCAGGGACATGGTAAGCAAACACAATGTGGGATCCTGAATCCGATCTTGGAACAGAGAAAGGACACTAGTGGCAAAACTGGGGGAATATTTAAAGTCCATCATTTGTTAATAGTAATGTCTCAATGTTAATTTCTTTGTTTTGTTCTTTGTACCTTGGTTATACAAAGTGTTAACCTTAGGGAAAGCTGGGTGAAAACTATATATGGAAACTGTACTATCTTTGTAAATTTATAGTCTAACATTATAACAAATTTTAAGCTTAAAAAGCACATAAATTGACAATACGTAAAATGTAGAGAAAAATAGAAATGTGCATATTTTATTGTCATACAAAACAAACGTTTGTTGATTTGTTTGTGGATTTGTTGTTTTCTCTTTTTTGGTCTTTTTTTCCTTTCCTTTTTTTTCTAACTTGTCTTTCTTAAGGCTGAGCAGATAGAGAAGAACAAACATTCTATAACATGAGTGCTAGCTTCAGATTCTATTTCTACCATTTACTGTGTGATTTGGGGCAATTAAATTAACTTCTTATGCCAGTTTCTTTATGGTACAAACAAGAAGAATAATATCTGTCATATAGTGTTGCTGTAAAAATAAATGAGTTAATATATGCAAAACATATGTTAGAGCAGTGTGTGCCCAGAGTGAGCACTATTTGACAGAAATACCAAAATAGTTGAAGGCAGAGTAATGTCTCTTCAATCAGAAACAAAATGGGACAGCCGTTTCCCTCCCTTTATCTTCTTGTCCCATGAAGCTGACATTACGAGAGGGTGGCTCAACTATTCAGACACTTCTGATTGGAATTTTGATTCCAGAAGAAATAATGTGTGAAGGGGCAGCATCAGCAGAATCAAGGGAGCAGAAAATTCCGTGCTCCAGCATTCTAGCCAAACTCTCCCTGAGTGGAAATTGGGCTACACTCTCAACTGCCTACCTTTTTGTTTCCTGCCCATCTTTCAACCCTGAATCTCCAGTGCTCTTGCAGCTCTTGTGAGCCACCCTATACTCTTACAACAAATTTCTTTGCCACTTAAGTTAACAATGTTGATCTCTGATATTTGCTGCCAACCATAACCATGCTGAGTTTATCCTAATACCATAATCCAACAATTCTGTTTCTAAAGTCTTAAGGAAACAGTGTCCCTGAGCCTTGTTTCTGAAAACGTGGTCCACAGAGCACACCGTGATTGAACAGGAATAAAATTTGTTGAGCTGACGTTTGAGACAATAGGATAAAGAGAAAAAAAATCCCATTGGAATGTAAGCTTTCTGAAGAAGAACACACAGTTTTTCAGCCATGTCCCAACTGTCCATAATGCAAGTTCTCACCAGTAGTCCCAGTATAGAAAGTAAACAAAGATGAATGTCTATTATTCATGGAGATTTAATTGACTGTTATAATAACACAGCTATTGATTGGACTGATGCAAAAAAATAGGCCCATAGTTTGGGTTTGTCCTCAAGACAACCCATCATACACTAAACACTGAAAGTTCAATCTGTAGCCTTTAATGGATACCTTATAATAAGACCTTCATACTAGATAATGGCCTTGGATCTCTTTGTTTTTCCATCTGGGAAAAATTTGGGAAGATGGAATAATTACTGAAAGGCCTCAATTAACATGTAAGCATATCATTACTCAGGTGATAAATTCAGGAAAAACTTGGAGGATCTTACAAGAAAAACTTCAGATGATCACATTATAGACTTAAGCTACTCCTCAGGCTTAAATTGGGCAAGAATTCATAAGAAACAACAAAATAATTCTCCAATAGTTAAACATTTGAATGCACAAGCAGAAGTGTTTAAAATGTTTTGAATTAAAATGAATTTAATGTGTGACAATCTTTATGAATTGCTAATCAAGAATTAAGAATTCTACATGGAGAATCATACCATTGGTATAATATTAAAAGTTATTTTCCCAAGTAAAATAATGTATTGAATTTTTTAATTCATCTATCCTAATTCTGATAATTGCTTGGTTCTGTATTTTACTATGGACTTGTTGGATATTTAGACAACTTCAAACTAGCCAGAAAAAGTAGAAACGACAACGGAAATTGTTAAAAAAAACTATACTACAGGCGGAGCGCGGTGGCTCACGCCTGTAATCCTAGCACTCTGGGAGGCCAACGCGGGCGGATTGTTTGAGCTCAGGAATTCGAGACCAGCCTGAGCAAGAGCGAGACCCCGTCTCTACTAAAAATAGAAAAAATTAATTGAACAACTAAAAATATAGAGAAAAAATTAGCTGGGCATGGTGGTGCATGCCTGTAGTCCCAGCTACCCAGGAAGCTGAGGCAGGAGGATCGCTTGAGCCCAGGAGTTTGAGGTTGCTGTGAGCTAGGCTAACGTCACAGCACTCACTCTAGCCAGGGCAACAGAGTAAGACTCTGTCTCAAAAAAAAAAAAAAAAAACTATACTACAACTATAAAATCGTAACAAAAAAAGGAAATTGTAAGGGAAAAACAGATCTTAAAAGAAAATACTTAATTTAAAATCATCCTTGGTATCAAAAGGGAAAGAATACTCTCCTCTCTCAAGGAAACTTGAAATTTTAAATGCTTTCTCTCTCTCTTGGAGATGTATATAAATCTTTCTAAAAGCTTACTAAGCCTCTTGCCAGTTCTGCATCCCAGAAATGTATTTCTTGAGGCTTCAGAGACATTTCTTTGGCTACGAGGATGGAGGTTGTCTTGTCTCCCTATCTCTGGAGAATCTAAGCCTGGGTGCTTGGCTTTCCGTGATATAACTGCCTACTTCTCATAAAGACTCAAGAAGTTTTATTTTTTTCTTTTGAAAAAGACAATTATGGGCTGGGCGTGGTGGCTCATGCCTGTAATCCCAGCACTCTGGGAGGCCCAGGTGGGTGGATCGTTTGAGCTCAGGAGTTTGAGACCAGCCTGAGCAAGAGTGAGACCCCATCTCTACTAAAAAAATAGAAATAAATTAGTTGAACAACTAAAAATACATATATAAAAAATTAGCTAGGCAGGGTGGCGCATGCCTGTAGTCCCAGCTACTTGGGAGGCTAAACCGGTAGGATTACTTGAGCCCAGGAGTTTGAGGTTGCTGTGAGCTAAGCTGACACCACAGCACTTTAGCCCAGGCAACAGAGTGAGACTCTGTCTCAAAAAAAAAAAAGAAAAAGACAATTATGTAATAAATTACATCTGCTTGGCTATATAAAAGGGTAAGATTTCTTTCTGTCTTTACAATCTCCTTAGCAGATTGCCTGTGATGTGCATCACAGTCTGATTTAATGCTTATTCAATAATAAAACTATTCTGTTCTTTTCTACATTTTTATAGAGAGGATTCACTGGTTTGGCAGGAGATTTTTTATATCTAATCATATTTCCTTAACCCAGCTTAGTAGTAATGGGGTACAGTGGGTATGATTTCTACAGAAGCTAGTTAACCTCTCTAAATCAACCCATGCCCAGTTCTGGAAAGCCACGTAGGATATGTCATTAGACACAAAAAGACTAAATAAAACAAAAACTGATCACTATAATCTACCAGCAGTGCTGGGTTGGGGAGACGCAAAACTTCTAAATAGTGTGTTCTTTTGATGTTAATTCAGCATCACTCTAACATCACAGTAGGGCACAGTAGAGAAATTTAATTCAAACACCCAAGATAATAGTGTCCTTATAACATTATAACAGACAATGAAATTCAAACACTTTGAAGGATTTATGATCTGATAAAATAAATCTCCCAGCTAACTGGAGCTATGCCAATTTTAACTCATTTTTGGTAGCATTCTGGAAAAGTGCTGAGAAAACTTTCTACGTTAAAGCTGATGATGTTGACAAGAGACAGTGGTCATAAGGTTTGAGTGCCATGGCTTGCACAACGGAGAAGAAGTGTATCCACAATGCTTTGTGAAGCTAAAGGCTATTCGATGGTTAGTTCCTTGAAGCACAGGTTATCAATGAAAGACATTTTCTCATCTGGTTTTCTATTCTTGTGAACAAAGTGTGTGAAATAAAGAACATTTCCTAGACTGTGATCTGTATAACACCAATGTCTCTTTAGACGTTATTTGTATTCCATGAAGGAAAAAGGGGGATTTCTGCTCAAATACACCTGGGAATCTCCTTCTCGAAGATTTAAAACCTGGATTAGCATGTTAAAGATTATGTGAAGACCCATAATCAAGACATGCAATCAATAAGAACCTCTCAAATTATTTAAGTATGAATTCTTCACCCCTTTTTATCATCATTCAATAACAGCTATCATTTATTGAACACTTATCATGTGTTAGTTTTGTGTCCCCTTTTACATATAATGTTATTCTCGCTCAGTCCTCACAAAAAACATAATATTGTCATCACCTGCATTTTACGAATGAAGATATTGAGGCTTAGATGGGTTAAGTAACTTGTCCAAGGACACACAGCTGTGGTAGAGGAAGAACTTGCGTCTGGAAAACCTGACTCTAGAGACTGCTCCTCGACCTCTCCTTCCTTAGTGGAGAGCTGTGCAGGCTCAGTCCATCCCTTGCCTCAGAAAGGGGTCGCTTCACTTCAGTTGTTCTCATTTGTTCCTCTGAATGACTTCCATTCTATGGTTGGTTGGAGTTATGTTTCCTGATTTTCATACCTATTGGCTTTGATGTCATCATTTTATTGTCCTTTCTCCCTGCATTTTGGCAATGTCTCTGAAATTTGTCTTCCATGGAGCTCTGTGCCTCAGTTTTCTCATCTATATTGTGGGAATAATACTACCAGCCTCATAGGTGATTGTGAGGCTTCAATAAACCAGACCTAAAGTGAAAAGTCCTTTGAACAGTTGCTTGCACAACAGCCCTGTAAATATTGATGATGCTGATGGTTAGTATCTGAATTATTGTTTTTGTCATCACTGATTCTGTCTCTACACAGAGTCAGCCTTTTCATGGACACAGAAAACAATGCACTGGTAAGAGATGGATAATAGCATTTGACTGCCTAAAAATGTCATCCATATACATAGCGGGTTTATGAATGCCTTGTGAGTAGGTATAAATCTTTATTTCTGCCAGGGGCATGGAGTGAGAGAGGAACAAAAGGTCTTCATAACTATTCTCAGAAAAACATGACTATCCACACTGCTTTTTTCAGTCTCATGTCTATGGCCTTGCAATGAATGCAAAGTCCTTAGAATGTAGCAAAAGTAAGCAGGCAATCCTCATTTCTGTTCCTGTTGTGGCTTTTCATGTTTTCCTCTGTTTTTGTAGACATGTAAGTTGAAAGGTAGGAATAAATGCACTATGGTAAGCCAATGAGGTGCTATTTTTAACCAAAATCATGAAATCTTGCTTTGAAAGCCAATATTCTTCAATGAAATTTGCATATTCTTAAAACACTTCTAAGATTTCAGAGAGATTTACTTATTTGAACAGAGCAATTATATAAGTCTAGTGTCACTTCATTTGTGGATTTTAAAGAAGCCTAACACCTGTACAGCTACCATATTAGTCAGGGTTCTCCAGGGAAACAGAACCAATAGGATTTGTATATGATATTTATTATAGCAATTGGCTCACATGATTATGGAGGCCAAAAGGTCCCATGATCTATCTGTGAGCTGGAGAACCAGGAAAGCCAGTGGTGTAATTCAGTTCAAGCCTAAAGGACTGAGAACCAGGGGAGCCAATGGTGTAAGTCCCAATCCAAGCCCAAAGACTGGAGAACCAGGAGCATCGATACCTGAGAACTGGAGAAGATGGCTGTCTCAGCTCAAACAGAAATAAATTTGTCCCTTCCTCTGCTTTTTTGTTCTATTCAGGCCCTCAGCAGATTGGTGATGCCTGCACACATTAGTGAGGGAAATCTTCTTTACTCGGTCTACCAGCCTATTCAATACTAACTTTTTTCTGAAACACCTTCACAGAGACACCCAAGAATAATGTTTTGCCAGCTATCTGAGCATCTCTTAGCCCAGTCAAGTTGACACATAAAATTAACCATTACATCTACTTTTAAAGAACTGTATGGACTAACAAATCAAATTATCAGTTTGCAGCCCTTGATCTATGCACCAGCAGATTATCACTGGCTTGCTTCCCACTCTTTGGATCTGAAACTGACTTGTCCAGTGTCTGGGGCATTATTGGATTTCTAACCCAGAGGAATGTCCCTGAATAAGGACTTTGAGGGAGGCAGTCTTTTAGAAACTACCACCTTATTTTCTATAGATTCTGTTATATTCTCTTTCCCATCACTACCTGGTGATTCAGTGTTACTGAATAGTAATGATAATAATAATTACAACTAACACTTGTAGCACTTGCTCTGTGCCAGGCACTGTCCCCAGCACTATTTACATACACACACATATATGTAATTAATTCATTTAATTTCATCCTTATAGAAAATAGATGAGATAGGTTCTATTATTATCCCCATGTTATAGATGAGGAAACTGAGACAGAGAGAAGTGAAGAAGCTTGTTCAAGGTCACACAGCTAACAAGTGGCATAGCTAGTAAATGGCAGAGCAGAGATCCAAATCCAGATCGTAGGCAGCCTGGCTCCAGAGTTCTTGCTCTTAGCCACAAGGCTGTGCAAAATGAGGGCAGTGTGCATTCCTCAATTACATTGGAAATTAGGATAGGAGGAAGGTTGTCATCATCTCTAGAGCCTGAACACATTTGGCTCCCTAAGACTGCTACCTAATAGCAATCTTAGGTAGAGCAACCCTGTTGGTGTGTTGATGATGATTCCCAGTGTCTGTCAAGACTAATGGAAGAGAAATTTAAAGACTAAACCAACAGAATTTTGAAAACTGGTAGTTAGAGAACATGTTAGAGCCTGTTTGGGAGAATGCTGGCACTGTTAACAGGACTAGAGAATCAGATGTCTGCCTTCAGGAAAGCCTAGAGTGTAAACATGCCATTTCAATTCAATGAGGAAAAGAGCATGATTTGCCTCAAGTGTTTTAAGAGGACAAAGGAGGAACATTTACTCAACTGGGTGAGGAAAGAGGATCTTCACGGAAGGCTTAAAATAACAAAATCCATTTTCATAGACCAATAAATCCAGCATTTTACCCTTAGAATCAATCAACAAAATCCTTTTTAAGGTTTGTCTCTGCTTGTCATAGTTAAATAGAAACACTACAATTCTGTTGGAAGTGATTCTAGTTTTCAGATTTCTAAGTACATATTAACTATGAACTATTTTTATCAAAATATCTATTCACAAATTTTTGTTCTTTGTTTTGTTTTTTGGGTTTTTGCCAAAAAAATGGGCCATATGAACTCTACATGGGATCTAAATACATTTCTGCTCTTTTCTGTATGGTAATCTTAAGAATATTCATCACAAGATAGAAAACACAGCTGTCATCCTTTTAGAAAAGAAAGAGTCATGAATACTGCTCTATACCACACTTTGAAGCATCAGGGATTCTAGAAAGCTCAAAAGAGTTGTTATTTTTTTGTCCTTATATGTTCTGGGCATAATGGAATTTTCATTATTCAACTGCTTACATTAAAATTACTTTCAGTAATCCATACATTACCTAAATCACCACCGGAAAACCCAATCACTACCAGAAATAATTCCAGTTAAGGATGATCTTCAATAATGTTGGTATTATCTAGAGTCAAGATACAGCTTAGAATTTGTCCAAAAATCAAATCTAATGTGTCTGTGTTTTTCATATTCTTGTAATCAAAGTGTACCTTACTGAATTGAACCACTAAACCTTTTAAATATACAGAAAAAAATCTAATATGTGAAAATAGAATAGAATGAAGAAATTAGGTACATGCAGTCTTCTTAGGTTACAACTGGAGAGGTGATGACCAAGATAAAGAAAATAGAGTAATGTATGGAAGAATGATGCAGTGTGAAAAGAACTGGACTGCAATCAGGTATCCTACCTTTAGCTCTGAATGTGTCACCGTTTGGGAAAATAGCACCACCTCTCTGGCCCTCAGTTTCATCATGTGTAAAATAAGGCATTTGACTGGATGTCACTAATGTTGAACTCTACAAAATCTAAGCTGCTCCGATATTGTCTTAAACACTTTGCATGTTTTTGGCCATATGGGAAATTGCATTTTTAAGCTATAAAATCATAGTCTAATATTTCTTATGGTTCCTGAATACCATTCAACTGTTTTCTAAACCAAAAAGGGGCTGTACTGTACCCAGTGCCGCATAGCTTGTCATGACTATGCTTAGTATCTCTATTGGCCTAATGCATTGGAGAAACACCAAGGTATCCCTAAATTGCTTCTGTAGAGAATGATGAGAACAAATAATCATTAATTCATTGGGTATACATTTATGAAACACCAGAAAATCAGAGATGAATGTTACGGTCTTTTCCCTTTAGGGGCTCACCATCTAATACGTGAGAAAACAATTTCCAATTAAGATGTAGTTTTTAAAGTGTTATGATAGGGTTGTAAATAGGGAGCTATAGAAGCTTAAAATAGAGATCTTGATTCACTAATTCTACAAATATTTATTAAGCACCTGTTATGTACCATGCACTATTTGAAAAAGCACTGTGACTACATCCATGAAAAATAAAAGTAAAAAGAGACCCTACCCTAAATGTGCAACAGAAAACAAAGAACAAAATAGATACACACTATACTTTAGGATAGCGATAGTGATGGAGGGATTAAGAGAGATAGAATAGGACAGGGGAATGTAGACCGATAGATTAGTCTATTTTAGAATGGTCAGAGATGTCCTCTGGGCCAAGCACGGTAGCTGCCACCTATAATCCTACCACTCTGGGAAGCCGAGGCAGGAGGATTGCTTGAGCTCAGGAGTTTGAGACCAGCCTGAGCAAGAGCGAGACCCTGTCTCTATTAAAAATAGAAAAATTGGCAGATGTGGTGATGTGCGCCTGTAGTCCCAGCTTCTTAGGAGGCTGAGGCAGGACAATTCCTTGAGCTCAGGAATTTGAGGTTGAGTGAGCTAGGCTAATGCCACGCCACTCTACTCAGGGAAATGGAGTGATACTCTATCTCAAAAAAAAAAAAAAAAGAGAGATGGCCTCTGTACTGTGTGCCATTTGGGCAGAGACATGAATAAAGTGAGGGAGCACTGAGCATAAAAGTCTGATCATGTCATTCTTCTGCTCAAAACCCTTGACTGACTTTCCATCTTTCCAGAAGCAAACTGTGTCCAGCAAAACCTGACACGATCTAGCCTCATCTCAGGACATAACCTTTCCTGTCACTCTCCACACCCACACAAAGCAGGCTCCTTCCTCGGGACCTTTTCTGCAGATGTTCTCTCTGTCTTGGATGTTCTCTGTGTTCTCATTTGTATCAGAGCCTTTGTCTGGGCTGTTCTATCTGCCTGAAGTGCTATTCTGTTTACCTCATTTGACCTGCTTAATTCCATGTTTTTTCTAAGGCTCAGCTTGGATGGCAGGTACTCTCTAAATCCCTGCTAACCCCCTGAGATGGTCTCTACATATCTCCATAGCAGTCCAGATTACCCATTACAATATTCATCACACTCCAATATCATTTCCTGTTTCCTTGTTTGTGCTCCCCAACAGTTTGTAGAAATTTCTAGAATATTAATTATTGAATTCCTCCCAAAATCTTGGCTTACAAAAGGCACTAAACAAACTTTTAGCACCACACTCTAACCAACTGAGCTAACTGGCCATCCACAAAAACATTTTTAAAATATAAGAATGACAGTCACTGATAGAGTAAATAGGTCTGAATTTTCTATAATTTTTAAATAAGCCAAGCTACCGTCAGATTAACCCCCATTGTAACGCTCCTCTAGTCATCAGGAATACTGAAGTGCTGAGCTGTAGGAAACCACAGAAACCAGCTGCCGATGATGCCTTTGCTCTTGGAAGACAATGCCACAAGCATTGAACTAAGAACTTCTCCACTTGTCTGCTGCCCTGGAAGCTCCATGAAGGCAGAGACTGTACCTCACTGTGTCCCTGTGCCAGGCACATAGTAGTTGCCTAATAAATATCGGTTGCCTATTGTAACCTAGTCATGGTTACAGGTGAGCCTGTCTTTTATCTTGCCATTAGTGTCTGATCAGAGTTAATTCAGACAGTCCGTGGATATTTGTTCCTGAACTCTCAGTGACTGGCCCAGATATAACTTTTACCATTCCATCCCCTTCCTCTTTTGTTTTTGTTCTCCTTCTCCCTTGTACTCAACTTCCAGAAACTTAAAGCAGATGACAGGCAAACTGGTTTTGATTTAGTTCCCTGTAGAGAACTAGGTAGGAAAGAGGGGAAATACTTTGGGAAAATGAAAATCAAAAAAGTAGAAAGAGAATATTCTGCTTCTTTTTCCCCCATGAAGCCAATTAATAGTTGGTGCTAATATCACCTCTAAATTTCTATTTGTAAGGAAAGAAACCTGACGGGCCTACCTATTATTGGAATACTTGTGAGATATTCAAATTTGAATCAATTTAGTGGCACAATAAATGATTAGACTAAAATAAGGAAATTTATTTTTCAGAGTAAAAGTAGTAACAATAATACCTTATTTGTTTTGCAACTTTAGGTATGTGAATCTTTGTGAAAGGGAACTTTTTAAAAAGCTTTAAATAAAAATTGGAAGGAAAAGAAATTATAGACTTGATTTGGACAACATATATCTAATTTGTGCTATAGTCTGAAAGGCCCACCAAAATTCATTTGTTGAAATCCTAAGCCCCAAGGTGATGGTATTTGGAGGCAGAACCTTGGAGAGATATTGGGCCACGAGGGCAAAGTCCTCTAGAATGGAATTAGTGCCCTCATAAAAGAGGCTGGAAAGAGATCCCTCATTCCTTCACCATGTGAGGTTACAGCATAAAGATAGCTGTCTAGGAAATCAGTTTTCACCAGACAAGGAGTTTGCCTGTGTCTTGATCTTGGAATTCCCAGCCTCCAAAACTGTGAAAAACAAATTTCTATTATTTATAACCCACCCAGTCTATGGTAGTTTCTTATAGTGGCCCAAGCAGACTAAGATACATCGTAAATTTATTATCCAAGTTTCCTTTCTAATGACTAGTCAAGACTAATCATCTAAAGGCAAAGACTAGAAATTAGTGTATTACACTATTTACAAAGAAAGCCTCTAGGAAGCGGATTTAATTACAGTATTTAAGAGTAGAAACACTACCCTTAATCACTGTTCATGAATTTGCTAAACAGGAATATTATATGGTAAACTGTATTAGATCTTTCAAGAAAGATAATAATGCATTTCCTATTATAAGAAGTTATGAGGAATAGTTAATATTTGTAAAGAGTTTTAAAGGCAAAATGCTTCCCTCTATTCTTCAAGTGTCACTGAAATCATTTAACAAATAATAATCAGTATTCCCTTCTTAACATCTTAGAAAGGTCTAACTATCCAGTGACGTACAATTATTTAACATTTTCATGTTAGGATTCAAAATTTGAGCCCCATATTCATGCATAAAAATATCTATAATATCATTGTTTTCAAAGACCTATAATAGCATTCAGATTAATTTGGTGTTTCCAAAGGAAAAAAATGCCAATCCTAAGAATGATATTATTAAGACTGTTGAGCCACATTTGCTTTCCAGAATTTGATGCAATTCACAAATACCCAACTTAAAATTTCTGTACAGTGAAAAAAGGTTCAGAACAATACAAAATGTTTATTCTTTGTAGAGTAGCCTCCACACTCACTCTACGTGGTATATCATAGAGCTTTCTTTACATGCCTCCCTTAAAAGCAATTGGATATTCAGGATTGATTTTTCCTAGAATTTATTTGCATATTTGCCTTTCCACCCTCTGAAATTTGGGGCAAGATAACTGTATACCTATGAGTTCAGACACTGGTAGTAAAGAGTGAGAGTCTCTCTCCATGACAACATCTTGACATTTTGAGGGAGAGAAATCAAATTGTTAAAGTATAAGAAAACAAGCTAAGCCTAAAGGGGAAGGAAAGGAACAGTTCTCCAGATGAGGAAGGTGTAGGTTGTGATTCAAAAGGGTTTTGAACAAGTTCCATAAGAGAGCTTAAAGTACCAAAGCAGGGTTTCTCAACCTTGGACACTCTGTGCAAAAAAAGGTCTTTGTTGTGGGGCTTGTCCAGAGCACGGCGGGACATTTAACAGCACTTCTGGCCTCTACCCGTTAGATGCTAGTAGCACTCCCTGCCAACCAAAAATGACTCCAGATATTGCCAAATGTCTGGGGAGTAGGGGACAGGGGCAGACAAAATTCTCCCCAGTTGAGAACCAGGGATGGTATTTGGCACAAGGAGAGGAACAATGTTGGAAATGGCTGCCTAAAACAACCACTGGGAACTTTCACTGTGAAGAGGGGGAGGCGATGGTCAATCTAAGAATTAGAAATTGCAGACGATGCCACCAAAAGCATTTATTAACTGGATCCACTAGATGGGGAAAAAAATGCGGATAAGAAGAGCCACTTTTGAGTGGTGTCTGCTTGGAACAGACACTTGGAACTGCCACAGCCGTAAGTGTAACAACTGCCAATAGAAGCTCCACATCATATGCTTAGCAGTCAGAGTCACGGTAGTGGGCTATCATGCTCTTTAATGAAGGGCAGAGTTTTCCAGGAGATGTGATGTGCTTAAATTCCCCTTGCAGGGGATTCACTGAGTTTCATTTAATTCGTTAAATATTTATTGAGCACTCAATGTGAGTCAGGCCCTGTGCAAGCTGTCAGGATACAATGATGAAAACAGTCTACCCTCAAGAAACTTATGCTCTAGAGAGAAACATAATTACAACTCTGGTCCCCAGATTTCTGATATAGGGTGTGATCCAGGCAAACAGGGTCCCAATTCTCCACACTGATAATGACTATACAGCTAGAACTTAAAAATCACAGTATTCTTCACTTTAAAAGCAAAAGCTGCTTCGCTTTTTTCTCTATTCAAATGCTTTTATTTTTTTTTTCCTCTCATTTTAAATTTCTCAGCCATTTCACTGGCATTTCAGCCAGCTGCTTTTTCTCCATTTCAGACCAATCGATATATGAACATTCTAGAAAGCAAAAAAGCATTCCAGTTGCAATTTTATCTTTCTCCTGGCATACATGTGCACAATCATTTGGATTTACATGATGATGCTAACCAGCCAAAGTCAGCAAGCCCATCTGAAAAAGTGGTTGACTCAGTGGTGACGGAGGTGCTGTCATTGCTCGTTGAAGCCCAGCTGCCTAATAATAACAAGGTAACGTTATTAATAAATTACTGGCATTGCCTGTTAGAGAACGTACAATCCAATCACATATATTTTTAAATTCACTACAGGCAAAACGCTCACTACTTTTCCACATATGATTCACAGTCCCATCGTCAGTGGTATTGAACCACAGCCTTTGTAGACTACTCATTAGTATTCAGAATAAGAAACAATTGCTTGGAACAGGAAACACAAAAGCCAGACATTTGGCAACATCACACAAAGTTCACTGCTGAAGTCAGCTGGCAAAGCGACTCTGGACTGACAGTAACTGGCCTCTGTTGCCATGGAAATGGCAGTGAACTGTGTTAGTAAATAGTTTGGGTTCTCTCACCTGCCAGCACATAAATTCAGAATTTACTGTTGAAGTTTAAGTCTACGATTTATAAGTGACCTATTTATGGAGTAAATACTAGAAATTGCTCTTTGCTTCAGAAAAAGTATCTAAGCATTTGCAAAAATATATGAATCTTAAGGTATTCAAACACAATTAAATTTGTGCAGAACATCTGACAAAAGCCAGTCTCTCTTCATTCTAACAGTTGCTTATTTTTCCCAAAACTAGTTCCTAAAAACACACAAATAAAATAAAAATGAAAATTATAAGGAAGTGGAAGTAATGCTAATCACCAAGAAAAAGACTTTTCCAAATTCACAGCGAGGATTCAAGCTACTTTTAAATTATATTTCAAGCCACATTCATCTTAAATTTCTCCCACACTCCTTGCAGCCAAACGAGCCAAGTAAGGTTGCCTTCTGCCCACTTTTGTCTCAAACATCCCATTACGGGAATTCCTCTGTCTGAATAATTAAAATAATTATTACCCCTAATTTATAAATACATAAAGTATGACAAAAGAAAAATGCCTTTTCTATGGTGATTCAGGAAAAAAGCCATAGTGCAGGCCTCTAAGTCTCAGCTCTCTTAATCCATATCTTTTCTAGGTCATTCTGGCTTCCTTAAGTTTCTTTCTCAACTCTTTTCAATTTCATGCTAAATTATATTTTTCCATAAAGTCTACAATGAAAATGTCATTTTGTTTTTTGCTCTAAGAATCCAATTCCCCCTTATCAACCATGGCTAAAGTATGCCACCTCTTCTGTGACTTCTACTTTCATTCATCAATAAATATTTACCAAGCAAATATCTGTATGTCACGTGCCATACCTTGAATGCTTGGCAAAGGAAGAGGTGATGCGAAGATGAATAAAACATGTTTCCTGCTTTTGAAGAGCTAGTCTAGTGGGAAAAACAGAAATATATAATAATTTGGTAAATTTAGTAGTAAATGTAGATTAAAAGTGCAGTGGGAGCATCATGAGGTGAAAATCTAATGTTGCTTAGGGAAATAGAGAATGTCGCATGGAGAAGGTGGTATTTTCACTATATTTTAAAGAGTAAATAGGAGTTTTATATATGGTAAAAGGCAAGTATTAAAACATAATTTTCAAAAAGTTAAAAACATTACTCTCATTCATATATAAAATGAACATGTATCAAATATTTCATCTGACTTACAGAGATTTATATCCTTTACTGGATAAAATTCATTTGCATTGCTATAAATAGGAATCCTTTGTATTGTTACAGAAAAGAATCATTTGCATTGCTACCAGTTTTCTACAACTTCTACCACTACAAAGTCGTAAAATAGTCTAAAAGTCAATAGAAAGTCAATCAGCTCTGCGCACACTTATCAGATCAACAATCTCCATAGGATCCTCTACATATTACCCAGTAAGCTTTTTAGTTCATTTTCAAGGCTTGAACAACTTCTTCTGACTGAGGAAAGAGGCACTCCATATTTGGGGGGAAACACTAAAAACAAAGAGATATGGAAAAATAAGCATTTGGATATGACTAAAGACAAGGCAATGGGAGGAGAGAGAAGAAAGAATATGATATCACATTTTCTTTTAATGGAAAGAAGAGATAAAACGGAGATTTGGGGCCAAAATGTGAAAGATCTCACATGCCATGCCAAAGAGTGTAGATTTTGCCCAAAAATAGTGGAATGCCATTGAAAAATTTTAAATCTTAAAATGTCAAGTTAAAAGATGCTTTTTGTTTCCTCAGCCCTAATGCTTAATTTATTCAAATCTACATTTTCTACCATTATGGCTTGTTTTGGACTATTTCTTAATTCAATATTTAATTTTTTCCTGTTTGTTTTCTAAACTTTAAAAATGTCTCCATTTCAGATATATATTTTTAATTATTCAAGGTCCTTGATTCCTCTCTAGCCTCTTAGTTATCTCCTAAAGTCTTTAACATGTTGCTATACTTTTTTCAACTGTAAGTTTATACATTAACTCATAGAAATCTAATGACCATAATTTTCTTTCTTTTTTTTTTTTTTCTTTTTTCTCCCCCACCAATGACCATAATTTTCATTCAAGGGCATATTTGAGAGACCACCTATTTTTTAGGGACAATGTTACCTTAATAAAAAATATATGGTGCTTCTTGGTTGTTTAGTTTTATTGCACATATATTAATACTGAAGAACAGTAACATTTATTTTATTGAGCTTTTTCTCAAATCTTTCTTAAAAATTTAACCCATTGTTAATCCCTATTTTACTTATAATAATGTACTATCTAATAAGTACTATAAATAAAGTACTATATAATAGTATTTCTATATATTCTTGTTTGTTTCATATCAAGAAAAGACTCATCCATAAATGCTAACCTAGGAAAAAGTCACATAAATAACTCTGGAAAATTAAAGCAATTCTCACTGTGTTGTTTAAAGATTATTCCCCTGAGAAAGCTTATGCTTCTATTATGTAAGATATTAGAATCATTTGCAGTAACCAAGCAATAGTCATACCCTAGAACTGAAATTATTAAGAATCAAAGAAAAGGTAATTCTGAAATACAACGGTAAAGCAGAACAGATATTTCATTTTACTGTTGTTTATTTCAAGTTTCAATGAAAACAATTACTTTCTTTTTAAAACAAGCAGGAGTCTATGCCAATGCACATTATTTTTTTAAAAATCAAGGAAATGCAATCAATTGTCGTGCTTAATATTATCACAATTTAAAATAATACAACTGTCAAATAAAAAACAGATACCTGTTTAATAACATTGGGACTTTATTTTATATGCACTAATAAAGCAATTATCAAACTTTTTCTCCACACCCTCTTAAAAATAATTTAAGACCCCAAAGAGCTTCTACTTATGATCATTATATCTATCAGACTTGCCATATTAGCAATTAAGCTAAGACAATTTTTTAAATATTCATTAGTTTAAATAACCACAATAAACACATTAAATATTAACAAAATTAAGTATTTTTATTTTAAAAAGTACTAAATTTTGAAAAACATGAGTGAGAAAAGTGGCACTGTTGTATATTTTTGCAAATCTATTTAATATCTGGCTTAATAGAAGACAGCTAGATTCCCATATTTTTATATTCACTCTGTTGTCATATCACATATCATGTAACCTCTGGAAAACTTCACTGTACATTCCTGAAACGATAAGCATGAAAAAGGCAAATAGTATCTTTGCAGTATTATAAAAATACTTTTGGCCCCGTAGATCTCTTGCGAGGTTCTCAGGGAATTCCAGGAGTCCCCAAATCAGACTTTGAGAACAACTGCACTAACATTGTCACTCAAAACTACTTCCTAATCTGGCCATAAGCAAATTAGTTGCGTCAATTTAAGAATTCCAAACATACTATTACATTTGTTTTAAAACTGTAATTATGGTGTACTGTGCTCGGAATCATTATGGAAAACAAAATATACACTATAATACATTGGAATTTTCTCTTTCAATATTTCAAAATAAAAAAATAAATTTTCTCAGGAATAAAATCAGAGAAATTGTGGCATAAATGCTGTTTACTCACAAAAATTTCAGCAATTAAAAAAGACTTAACTCTAACATTTTCTGAGATAGCCTTTAGCCATTGGATGAAAATCTTACCATCAAGGCTATGAGTATTAAAGCTGTAATAATCATTTCTCTCTCTCTCTCTCTCTCTCTGAACCCATATTTATATACAGTCTTTGTGGAGTGTGGTGGAACCTTACTTTGAATTCTAAATACTTCCAAGTGGCTGAGGTAAGCTTAGAGTCTATAATTCAAGCATGAGTTTAGTGATCTTCTAAGTTTGTGCAGTCATTCAAATTATAAACCATGTATCACATGAAGGGCCAGAAGAAGAAATGAAGCATAACTAGGGTGATCGACTAGAGGAAATAAAAAAAGCAAAATCAAAATCTTCAGCTGACTTACAACGGCATAAATTGAGATTCCAGTTCTCTCTCTGAGCTAAATTTTCAGAAAAGGCCCTTTCAGGTCCATTAATTAAAAAATAAATATGTTTCTAATATTTGTGACATAAAGCCTCTGTGATAGAGAGACTCCACGGGGTCACATTGCACAAAATTTCAGATGTGTTTTTAATATGCTAAAGCCAGATTTTTGAGCATTTCTGATATGGACCTGAGAGGTACCTAAGGTGATGGAACCCAATTCTATCCAACTGGCTTACTACTTTTTACAAGGAACTCATACATGTGTGCATGAGTGTGGAGACTAGGGAGTTGAACCAGTGCTATAAAATGTTGTAACATTGATTATAATACAAGGAACTTAAAGGGACAGAGAGATTCATAGAGAGAAGGGAGTGCTTTAGGTTGGAGAAAGGAGAAAGAGTGGTGTTGATAACAGACATACACAGGCAAATAGGATTTCAAAAGGTAGAGATGAGAACTAAGGTCATTCCAAGGGAAAGAAATAGCTTTGAAATAGTGCAAAAGCAGAAAACAGAAACATGTGACTCACATTCAGGAAACAGTCCGGAGTCTAGCTTGGTTGGGACACAGACTTGTTGTGCAAATAGTGGACACTGATAATAGAATGGCAGCAAATAATAAAAGTCCTCGGATTCCAGGATGAGAAGTTTGTAGTTGGTTCTGAGGCAAGAGGGAAGCATTAAAGATTTTTAAGTAGTAGTCTCAGAGTCTTGCATCAGATAGATTAGAGAAAAGAAAGATAGGATATCAGCAAGTAGAAATTATCCCAGCCAAGGCAAGAAGCGATGAATGGGTCCTGAACTGGATGGAGTTCTAGCTGTGGAATTACAGAAACAAGAGACCTTTTCCAGGAAGAAACTATAAAATGTACCAACAGGTGAATATAACTATTAAGAGGGAATGACCTATCAAAAATGACTCAGATTCTGACACTAGTCCATTAGGGATATGATGATATCATTAATATTAATAGGAAAGTACAAAAAAGAAAAAAATTGATTTGGGGGAAAGAAAATGGTTATTGAACACATTAAATTTCAGAATGGAGGTTAAGTAGTCATTTGAAAACAGGGAATAGGGACTGAGGTGCATCTATTTGTGATCTTTAGACACCTCTTTAATACCTTAAACCTCTTGCGGGGGAGGGGGTAAGAATGAGTTCTTTATCTAATTTAAAAATAGATTGATTTTATCATTGTATCTTCTTCCAAAAAGTGCAACATCTGACATTATTCTGTATTTCTGCATTTCTGCTAGATTTTAATATGAGTACAGTCTTCCACAAAAGCTGCTACCTTTCTTTGCTGAATTGCTATCTTGATTTGAAGATTAAAGAGAGAAAGGAAACAAAAAATAAACCTGTAAGAGGACATGATGATATAATATCTCTATGCCTCTATTTTTACATGAATTCCTGTAGGCCATCCCCTCTTTGCAGATGAAAATGTGTCTCATGACATGATTTAGTTAAATTATAAATAGCCTATTTAGGTGCATCTATCCAAGAATAATACCCACAAGCTACTTACCTGATGAATCATCAGGCTTTTAGCTTAGTTTAGAACAAATTAGGAGAATAATTCATTTGCTCTGCTGGCCTAGGAGAAAGATTTCAAAGCTGTCTAGGATTGGGAAGAAAGGATACCACTTAAAATGAATAAGCATCTATATCTCTTATGCTAATTTTGCTGATATGACCTAGTATTCAATTGAAGGAGTTATTAAGACTCTTTCTTCTGGTATTTAAATTGTATTCAGTGAACTTCATTTCATTTCATAATGCTAAAAACACACAATATGGTGATGAATGAGTCAACATATAGAAAGCTCTTAGAACAGCCCTCCTGGCACATAGGTGCTATTTAATTTCCACTATTATCATCATCACCATCATCATCATCATACTCATCAATACTTTAGACATTGAAATTTCTTTCATTTATAAAATTGAAATATATATAAATGTATATATAAATATATGAAGTCTACAATCCTCACATTAAAGTGAAGAAAAGGAAATCCTTTCAAATTCAAAGTCTAATGGGAGAGTATTCTTTGCTGGCACTATTATCTGAACTCTATTTCAGGTTTTTTTCTTTATTTTATAACTTGCTTCCATATTTTAAAACTCTACTGCATACTTTGTAGCTAAAATGAAAAATAATTGGGGCTGTAATGCAGTCCCACATTCCCCACTGATGCTGTTCCACACAAACATCTCCACCTCTCGACCGTTGCCACAGGCAAATCATGGTCAGATAAACAAAGAACAGATGAATTCTGGCACACAGATCTCCTTGACTCCTCTGTGCACAAGCTTTGCATGAATGCAGTAAGCGAAGGGGGCATATGTTCAGGAAGTCAAGACCAACGGCCACATTGCCTTCAGCCACCTGCCGCCTTCAACAGTCTGCATGGTAATTGCATTAGGGATATATTTCTAGCACTACTGAAGTGAGTATAAAAGCAACAGCTGGGACTTTTCCATTCCTGGCCATAACCTAGAAACCACTTGTAGTGGTTAAAAGTATGCCTCTGAAGCCAGGTGGTCTCAGTTCAATTCCAGCACTGTCACCAAGGTGTGTGACATTGGACAAGTTACTGACCTCTTTCTTCCTCAGTGATGATATCATAAAATGGATGTAACAAAAGGACATTCTTTATTGAGCTGTTAAGAAGAATCAAGGAGTTAAGACATGGGAAGAAGTTAAAGCAGTGCCTGGCACATAGTAGGTGCTAAATAAATGTAATCTAATCTTGCAGTGATGTGGGCCAGGCCACATGTAGGCCTAAAGATTGAGTACTGCACCACTCCCCTTTGAATTGTTAGAATCACATGTTAGTAGGAACATCTTTAGTGAATTTTTGATACCCTCTATTTTTGTTTTTCAAAAATGCAGAGAATATATTTCTTGAATATGAGTGATCCATTTATATACCACGTAATATATAATAAAGTGACTTGACGAAGTGTGAAGGTTTCTGATCAAGGTACATAGCACATTGGCTTCACCATTAGTAATTTCCTTATAAGCAACATAAATATGATACTAATATTTGTAAAAAATATTAGTATATAATGTCAAGGGAGAAATTGATTCTAAAATCATTGGCAGCCTGGAATGTTTTCTCAGAGATGGTGAGATGTTTTCACCTTCCTAAACTTGAGTCCTGTTTTTAAAATATAGTTCACTTCCTGGAGGCACTACTTATAATGGCTTGCTCTTAGTTATTTTTTTTCCTAATTTCTCAGGGTATGATTTAGTGTTTTTTCTTCTCAAGGAAGATTCTTTATCCCTTTCCTGCTGTGGAATGCTTTTCATGAAGGCAATTTTAATTATTTACTCCACATCTCCCACTGTGACACAGGTCAGAACATTACTTTTAAGATGCCTGTTATATAGATTTCCTGTGAGAGTTCAAGGTCAGAGATAGACCGAGAGATACACAATATGAAGAAATCAAATTCCAACCATTATATGATTACTCAGTTTTAAGTTTAAACATACACACACACACACACACACACATACACCATACACACACACAGTTAATCATGAAGGTTGGGCATATTTGTTCTCAAAACAAACATCTTGGTTCATATGCTAACAAATATAACACATTTATATTGCTTGAATAGGATATTAAGGATATTGTATTAAGATCAAAAAATGGCTAAACATTAATAAAGAAGCTTAAAAGATGAAATATTAAGGAAGAGAAAGTTATAAACCAGAAATCATAGGCTCTCTTCTTACTATTAATTAGTTTTACAGATAATCCAAGGTGAATCTTTACCTGTTCTATAATTCTCAGTTTTTCCATCATGACTTAATCAAATAAGTCCACATTCATATGTCTGTTCCATGTTGAAATGCTTCCTTCCTCTATCTCGGCTAGTTTGTATTTTTATTCTTTTGGAACACAATGAAATAGAAGCTATAGAAGAACAAGACAGAGGGTCTGATCAAGGGATCGATAGTTCCTTTTAATTCCTGTGAAATACAGTGATCTTAACCCAGATAGTCTCTTCACTGTTCCTGCCTTTTGCATGAAAGTGGGGTTCTTCATTAGTCCTGATGGTCCTGGATCCTGGCACTGGTGTGACTCTCTTTTTAGAGAGGTGCGTGACAGGTCACAGTTGGAAACTTGGGTTGCGGGCTGGACCAGAACCACTCCACAGAGGCTGGTACTGCAGGGGATTGCTCTGCCCAGGTCTTCCCATGGAGGTAACAGTGGCAGCTGGGTGAGGCTACCTAGGCAGTAGTCATGGGAGTCCAGGCTGTGAGCATTTGCTACAACTGGGTCCAAATACGATGGCAGCTCAAGGCTGGCAGGTCCTTGGTGGAGCATTGGACCGTGGGGCTCATTCCTGCCAGGTGGCCAGTAGGAGCCATGAGCGTAGAGCTGCAGGGCCCTGCGACAGTGGTGGATCCTCAAGGGTGGAGCCACAGGTCCCAGCAGCAGTAGTGGAGCTTCAGAGGGTGGAGCCATGGGCCTGGCAGCAACACTGGAGCCTCAGGTGGCAGAGCCATGGGCCCAGTGGCAGCAGGAGCCCTGGAGCTGGGAGCATGGCCTGAAGGCAGGGCAGGAGCTGTGTAGCGGGGCTGTGGGGGTGGACAGCAGCACAGGAACTATGGTGGTGGAGTCGGGCAGGGCCAAGTGACAGTCTAAGGCTGCAGAGTCTGGGCTGCCGAGCAGCCAGGGCTCTCCCGCTGCCCAGGTCCCATGGAGGCAGTTGACGTTTGACTTCTCAGGTGGTGTGTGTGGCGTCTGTGGTTCCCATTCTGCTCAAATCCCACAGTTGGTGGGGAGGGGAGCTCGGCTCCCAAGCACAGGGCATGGCAGGGAAGAGCATCCGCACCGTCAGCTCCTTCTCTGACCCAGCGGGGGCAATGCAGAGGCAGCTGCAGCAAAGTGAGCCCGGTGCAGAGCTGGCAACCTGTACCCAAGAGCTCAGAATGGCATCATTTTCAGTAACCTGGGAACAGAAGCAACCAGTTCCCTGCTGCTCCACTCTCCAATGCAGTGTTGCTACACAGACTACAAGCAGCTCCCTGATCAGTCCAGAGGTCTGTGGTGGCACTGGGGGCCTCCCTCACAGCTCCGGTGGCCGTGCCTGCATGGGAGAGCATGGAGCTCCAGAGCTCTCTCCTCCTGGCCTCCCCCTCCACATGTGGATGCCTCTCCCAGGTACCTTTCAATCCTGCAGAATGGATCGCCCTGTTACCTTCTCCTTTATTCTGAATGTCCCATCACTTCTCCGGTGATTCACAATGCTCTTTCCATGAAGGCCGATCCGTAGGTGGGCATCCAGCTGCAACTTTTGATCCTCTCCTTAAGAGCAGCAAGCACAGGCTGCTTCTAGTCCACCATCTTCTCCTTGTCATAATGCTTTATCTACACTCATTCCTTAAGTCAGCAGTCAATAAACTTTATGCAGTTTTGCAGGCACCTGACAGTGAAGTGGGTTGAAATTCTTTCTGCAAATCACTAAAGACCGTGTACAACCAGGAAAGCTGCCTCTTAAAGCATAGCAGAGCAGTGATGCTGACATCCTTGGGAGGGTATGGGGAGCCTGTCCACAGTTTTAATTACTTCTGAGATATATAGAAATACAAAATAAAACATTAATTTCTTCCTGAAAGCAGTAAAAAGTTCTGTTCTTCAGATTCCTCTGTTCTGTGCAAGGAAGTTTCTACACCCATTCTTAAATGATATTTGTCTATAAATTTTTATAAAAAAGACTGCACCAATAGTGAGATATCTTCTTAAGAAATGCTTCTGTAATTAAACACTGGTGCTATTCCCTATCTAATGTTGACTTTACACTCAAGTTTTCACTTCTTAGAATCAATGCAAATCATATCAAACAAATACCACACCATAAAACAATGGGGAAAAAAGAGCAATAACAAAAGGAAGCATATTGGCAAACTGATCCTCAGCAACACATACATAAATACGTGACTTACCATACACACCAACAATAACATTTACATCTGAAAAAATTCTGGAGTGAGGGGAAGCCTGATATTTATATATTTTTTTTTCTATTCTAAAGTAAAATTGAACAAACAACTTAAAACCAACTTTTTCTTAAGGAGAAAAGGAGAGTATTGACATAAAAATATAAACATGAATTGGTCATATGACTAACAATATCTACATAAGAATTATCTTTTCCAGTGAAATCTCACGGTAAATTCAAGGAAATACAATCTCTGTGTATCTCTGTCTCTCTGTCTCTGTCTCTCTGTCTCTTTGTCTCTGTCACATACACACACACGGAAACACACTATAATTTTAATGAATTTGTAATTATTCTGCATTGCTCAAAACAAAACAAAAAAGTAAAGCATTTTACTTTTATTAAGATGAACAAAATTTATAAGATGATGTGATTTTCATCACAATCAAGAAAATGGTCATTGACTCAGAAAGCAGTGGCGGCAGGCAGATTGTTTGGTCCAGAGTTTGCAAATTCAAATGCCCACAGAGGCTGCACAGGTATCATAGATACATAAGGAAGCCGAGTCAGGTTTGGGTAACCTGGAAGACACACAGGCCAGCCATCTTAATGGCATTAGCTACAGCCAGTTGTTGCCATGGTAGAAATGCCTACCTGATGCTTCGGATTTTATCATTTTTCATTAAGAGGAAGTTTTAAAAGCTCTCGATTTTAAAAACCTTCTAATTAATACTTAATTATTTTTAAGCACTGTGTAAGCCTTACTAAATATGGATTCAACCCAAAGTAAATCAATTTGCAATCCCTGATCTACTCCAATGTGAGGCCTATAAGGGAGACATAATCTTCCCAAAGCCACACGGTGGGTCATTGGCACATTCAAAAGAGGTTTTCTTCCTCCAAAAGGAATACCTACCCCATGCCTACCACATGGGCTGATAAAGTTGTATTTCAAAATCATGTTTTGTCACCTGTTTTCTGGGACACTCTATGGATCTGGGCTATCTCACTTTTCCTTTTCCGTTATAGTCTCTCCTCTAGTCTCAATTGTCTGAACTCTACTCTCTAGATCAGCCTCTCCCATCTACGAGGTTCCTCCCCACATTTGTGCTTTCATTCATGCTCTTCCCCCTCCCCAGAAAGTGCCCACTGCAGTGTTCTGCTTTATGAGTCCTGCCACCACTCAAGACCAAACACAAATGCTGTTCTTCCAGCAAGCCCTCTTTTAAAGCTCACAGTGAAGGCTTCTTTCTTTGAAATCTTACTGTACTTTTAGTCAGTATAGTACCATATTCTCTATTAATTATGCTTTCTGTTTTGTAATGTTTAATCTCCTCAAATTGATCATAAATTCCATTAGAGTTAAAATCCTGCCTTCTTCTTTTGTACTCTCTATATTCTAACATATTACTAATTCTAATATATTTAATATTAATTCTAATTCTAACATATTACTGAGCAGGTGCTAAATGCTCAAGAATTAGTGTTGACTGGTTGACCTCACAGCTCTTCCAGGATGGCTAAGGATGCTATAAATAACCCTGGGAATTATTTGCCATACTATTTTAGCATCTCTATGATTTTCCCAGGGCTGGAGGCTACAAGTCGGAAATCAAGCTGTTGGCAGGACCATGCTCTCTCTGAAGTCTTTAAAGAAGGATCCTTTCTTGCCTCTTCCAGCTTCTGATGGTTGCCAGCCATCCTTGGTGTTCTTTGGCTTGTAGATGCAAAACTCCAGTCACTGCCTCTGTCTTCCCATGGTCTCTCTCCTGTGTGTCTGTGTCTCTGTGTCCGAATGTCCCTCTTCTTATAAGGACACAAGTTATACTGGATTTAAGGCTTGCCTAAAGCCAGCAGAAACTCATTGTAACTTGATTACCTTTAAAAAGATTCTATTTCTAAAACAAAATAAAAATCACACCCACAGGTTCCAAGTGGACATGAATTTTGGGAGGACACTATTCAACCCTAAAGAGCAGCTAATCTATTCAGGGTTGATTTTATGAAGAATGTGAAATATCAGTAATTGCTGCAGAATAAACAAGATTCTAAAATAAATCAAATGAGCTTATACACAGCCTACATTTTTTTCAAGGAGTATCATAATTTGGGGCACATGGAGAAACCCACTAATAACAAAAGTGAAAAAAAATAGGAGAAAATTCAGAAATATAAGAAATTGGTTGATTTTAGGCTGTTTTGCCCATATGTAAACTATCTATAGATTTAAACACTTCAGTAATCCATGGTAAGCCTCATTGAGAAAGCTAAATAATTAGATAGCATAAGAAGGGAAAAGAAGAGATTATAGAAAGGCCTTCTCTTCCATTGCCTTGCATCATGTGAAGGGCTTCTCTGATCTCATCTGATACTTATGAAGTTATCCATTACTGTGCCCATTGTAGGACTTACATAAGTCAAGGAAACAGATCTAGTTTCCAGCTACCAGAAGTCTGCAATTTATAGACATTCACACCAATTAATAATTTATATTAGGCTGGCAGTAAGGTACATAGGAAAGATTCCTAAGTGTTCATCACAGCTCTGCCATTACTAATTGTGGGACCTGAGCAGGTTGCTCAACCCCTCTACATAGCACGTCTTTTACTTGACAATTAAAGTGAAACAGCCTAGATTATCTCTAAAGTCCCTTCTGACTCTAAGTGGAAAGGGGGAATGTCTACATATATGGGACCTCTGGGTTAGAGGGTGTCTCAGAAGTTAAATAGCAGAAGGGACCACCAACACTCACTGTTCAGTTCAAAGTTTCAAAGACTAGAATTGCATTTTAATACCTCACTTCCACTGAAACAGGGTGAGTAAAACTTGCATTAGAGAATGGCAAGTTTATTGGTAGAGGAAGACAAGTGAAGTGACCTGGGACATAAGAACTAGGGAACAAAGAGGTAAACGGGAAGTAGCCAGGGCAAATTAACTGAGAAGGGTAAAGGGAGAAGCAGAGAAGAGGCAGCAGCCAGAAATGAAAAAGAACAGAGCAGAAATTAGAAAGAGACTGTAGAAAATTCAGGGTTCAAAGACTTAAAGCACTCTTCACCTAGCAAGGATGGAGACATATGAGTTCTCCATTTTGGGAAATTTATGCAAAATAACCATTATAAATACTCTTGAGTGAGGGATGGAAAGTCCTGAGTCATCCCACGGCACGAATTTGAAGCAGTGCAGTCACACACTGTTACCAGAAATTCAGACCCCAAAGGTGCCCTTAGCTACTCTTCTTTCCCTCATCTCTGGTTTTTCAGCCACGACTGCAGCCGAGCTAAGAGTCGACTTATTTTGGCAGCATCCTGACTTCAGCAGGCACCATACCTCTTTCTTCTCTTTTCTTTCTTCCTCTATGATCTTCTCCAACTCCTAGCCAGCCTGCTCGGCCCTTGAACAAGCCCAGCCTAGAAGTGCTGGAAGAGTTAATGCCCCCAGGTTGGCCTTCAACCAATAGAGGACAGCAACCACTGCTCCCAAGTGCTTCTGCCTTGGGTTGTTACATAACCAACCCTGAGGTTCCTAATGTTTGCCCTTCAGGAAGTCTCTACCCATGGCACAGACCTCTTCCTCTATCTCATTTTCTCCTCTCCCTCACTCCTGCTGCTCTCTGAAATGACTTTCAAAATACACTACAGACACCCAAGTCCTTCTCGGTCTCTGCGGCAGACTCAGTTATTGTGAAAACTTGTCTCTTAAAGGAAGCTCTTGAAAGTAACAAGAGTAGTCAAATATCAGTAGCAACAGTGGTATTGGGAGCCTAGAAACCTGGAGTCTAGCTCTTTACCAAGTGCCTGTGTGACATTGGACAAGTCAGTTAACCTGTCCAATCTGTGGTTTTCACTTATAAAATGCAAGTGTCAGACTAGATATCTTGCATTATTCCAGTTTAAATAGGCTTTAATGTAAAAATATATCTCCCAATCCATAATTCAGGAATGATGACACCAAATAGGTAAGGCTCCACTACACCTAGATTGTTGGGATGTAATTACAACTACAGTCTATTATATTTCAAATCCTAATGACTGGCCAAGCGTGGTGGCTCACGCCTGTAATCCTAGCACTCTGGGAGGCCGAGGCGGGCGGATTGTTTGAGCTCAGGAGTTCGAGACCAGCCCGAGCAAGAGCGAGACCCTGTCTCTACCAAAAATAGAAAGAAATTAATCGGACAACTAAAACTATATAGAAAAAATTAGCCGAGCATGGTGGCGCATGCCTGTAGTCCCAGCTACTTGGGAGGCTGAGGCAGGAGGATCGCTTGAGCCCAGGAGTTTGAGGTTGCTGTGAGCTAAGATGACGCCACGGCACTCTAGCCCGGGCAA
>CAUYSK010029425.1:0-18932 GCA_963575035.1 Avahi laniger | reverse complement strand
TTTTTAGTAGAGACGGGGTCTCGCTCTTGCTCAGGCTGGCCTCGAACTCCTGACCTTGAGCGATCCGCCCACCTCGGCCTCCCAGAGTGCTAGGATTAGAGGCATGAGCCACCGTGCCTGGCCTCGTTTTTTCTTTGATTACTAATTTTTTAATTTTTTTCTTTTCCTTTTTTTTTTTTTGACTCAATTTTAGGCAATTTATATTGTCCTAGGAAATTACCCATTTTTCTCTCTCTGTCTCTCCCCCTCCTCTTCTCCCCTCTTGCCTTTTGATCAGACTGTCCCCTTTGCCTGGAGTGCTTCTTCTTGGATGGATGGGCAGACTTCATCTTATGCTCTAAACAGCAGCATCCTTTTCATTTCTTTAGATCTTCCTGATAGCATTCTATTCTGTGCTGAGTTAAGTTCCTCCTGGACAGTAAGTATCCCTGTCTGTTCTTTGATGGTGTGAGTAGTGTAGGGACTGTGTCCTTTATTTTTGTGCTATAGGCACAGCCACAGATCCTAGCATCTTGAAATACCTATCAATAGTGGGGACTAGGGCTGGCTGAGAGTGGGTTTGTGGGCTTGGGACCTTATAGTAGCATATTTCCCTCTTCATTAAATATCCTGGCATCCCCGCTGTGTGGCCTCTCCTTATAGGTATATGTCCTACCCTGCTGAGCTCAGAAGTGACCATGTGACTTGGTTTGCCAATGAGCTATGGTCAGAAGTGTCTCTGGGTAGAATTTCTAAGAGCCTGTGTATAGTTCCCCATCTTTCCTCTCCCTCTGTCATACTGGCCATTTTACAAATAGAAGCCTGCTGTTAGCCTTGGTCCTGGAGTGAAGGTAACTGGGCACGATTTCATTTAATAGAGGATGTGCATGGAGCCTGAGTGAGAAATAAACCTTCATTACATTAAGCCACTGAGATTTGGGGGGAGGGAGCGTTTGTTACTGCAGAATAACTCAGCTCATCCTGACTGATATAGTCCCCTTTCTCCACTTCACTCTGAGGGTCCTGTTTCCCTCAGGGTCAATTTCAAACCCTATCTGCTTACTTTTTTGCCCATTCACTTAGTCATTTGTTCAGTGGACATTATTTTAGGCAATAGCAAAGAAAAGAGGCTTTGGAATGAGAATCTCAGATTCTAGGCTTGGTCTGACACTGTGTAATCTCAAGGACAAATAAACCAGCCTCTTGGTGCCTCAGTGTCCTCCTCTGTGAGACGGAAAGGACAGCAGTATCTGCCTCTTGGCTGTGTTGTGAAGATGAGTACAACTCTGCACTTGGTACAGACCCTGCTTTATAAATGTTAGCCACAGATACGAGTGTGACTAGGAGGAGGAGGGCTGGTTTTACCAGCTTAGGCTAAGTTGTACTGCAGCAACACATGACCCCCAAATTACAGTGGTTCATACAGCAATCTAACCTCAAACCCAGTCTTATTCCTCCTCCTTTGTAGATTGGCTCTAGCTCTGGACCATGACCTTTTACCATAGAACCATGGTCCCTTTTGGGAACATGCTGTTCCACCACAAGAGAAATGGTGGCATCATGCCATACTTAGAAATGGCACTGTTATTTTCACTTACACTTCATTGTCTAAGGAGAGTCACGAGGCCAAGCCTGATGTCAGGGTCAGGAAGTACTATCCTTTTATAGAGAAACAAATAGTTGTGAATGATGATAAAATCTACCTACCGTAAAGACCTATTTTATCCTAATTGCTAGGATTAGATTAGCAAAAAGACTGAGATGCACTTCTTCTTACAGGAAGCTCACATTTTAATAAAGAAAGTCACATAAATAGAGAAATTGTAACGCAGTATGATTAAGGTGAGATGCCCAGGTTAACAAAAGAGGGAATGATCATGTCTGCCTCTGGTTTTGGGGGATGAATCACAAGAGCTTCTCAGGGGAACCCCAGCTAGCCCCAGAAGGGTGCTAGGCATCGGGAGGCCTGTTGTCATTTGGGCTGAGATCCTGGATGAAGTGTCTGAGGAGCTTCTGAAGGTGGCATAGCTCCTTGGGACCACATGAGTGGAGAATTTTGACATGGGCCCATCAGGAGACACAAATGTATATCTCTCATACGGTCATGTGATGCACATATATAGAAATGGAAGGTAGGGGGTTATATTTACAAAGTCATTGTGAGACCTGGAGCTCTCTCTTAGTTTAAGAAGGACTCAGTTTAGATCCCTGAAACTCCTGAGAGTACGGGGACACAGAGGATTGAACAGAGATGGAACCTTGGGCCAGGAGAGTCAGAAGCTGAGTTCTGCAGGCCCTGGTTGGTCTGAAAGAAGACATTCAGAGGCTCTTTCTCCCTAGACATTATGTTGTCTTCTGTATTCTCTTTGACTTAGGCTCCAGGTAACAGAAATTGATCCAAGACATGGAGTTTGAATCTGAGGTGCAGAGGTGGAAGAAGTTGTACATTTCAAAAGCTAAGGGAGAGTGACAGAAGACAGATTCGAAGGCCTAGAAATGAAAGTAGAATGAATGAAGGTGGAAAATCCAGGGAACTTGTGTAGACAGAAATTCTATGTTCGTAGAATGAGGAGGGTGTGAGAGGACAGGAGCCCTGCTGCAGAGGCATGAAGCTTAGGGCCCAGAATAAAGGCCCCAGAAACATCAAATTGCTTCTCCATCCCACAGATCCTGGCTGCATGGAAACAAGATGGGTTTTTACAATTAAGTTTAGAAGAAGTCACCCCACACAGCAGAAATCCACCTTAAGATGAAATAACATCTACCTGGCCTTCTGGCAGCATATCAAGGCATACACTGGGCTGACTCTGGGGCCATGATGTTGCCTGATCCTTCTGTACTGCAAGAGCAAGACTGGGAGAAGATTTTGCTTTCAAAGAATGAGGAAGATATGGAGACCATGAAGAAATTATCTCACAATAAAAAGGCAAGAGGTGAGAATTGTTGAGGGTCTGGAGAGATGAAGAGGGTGGCAAGGCTCCAGGTTCACTTGAGAATGCTTCAAAGGTCACAGCCGAGTGTAGTGGCTACTTTCTCCATCCTAAGGCTCAGAAAAGCTACTCTGGAAGCATCATGGATGATCTAGTTTCTCATAGCTCCTTTTTCTTCCCCTAGGTTTGCCTTCTAACTATACTTCCTGGCCCCAAGAAAAGGAGGGAAGGCCCCAAATACTGGTGAGTTGGGGTTACTTTTTTTTTCCTTCCTGAATTGCTGGCTCATTTCCCAGAAAGTAGACATATATTGTCTTTCTTGGGAAGGGAGAAGGCAGTCAACATTTAGATAGATAAGTGAAACATCAGGGGCTTCATTGAAAAATGGTTGTTAAAATAATACATAGGCAAAGACAGGGATTTTACAGATCCCATTTAGTAATCTGGACTTTTCAAAAATACTCATTCCACATCCCATCATTCACTCCCATTTTTATCTGTAGTCAAAGTTGTCCTCCATTTTCTCCTTTAAATCTTTACCACTGCCTACTACCCAGAACAAGCCTCAAGTCCATGATGCCTTTATTTCTTCGCCAGCCTATCCTCTTGCTGTTCCATCTCTGAATTCCTTCATTATGAATCTTCAAGGTCACCATCCTGAATACTTGAGGTTTTCAAAGTGATTGACAAATCATTTCTCCAATTAAATTGTAAGTGTTCAAGGGCCTACGATGTATTTTGTGCATCAATTATGTTCCTCACAGGTTTTACCATAAAGCCAGACACATAGTAATGCCCAGAAGAATGTCATATGGAAAACTGTGTACTCTGAAAAGAATCAGTTCAACTTCTTGTAAATCCACACTTTCCAGGGCCACCAGCTGTGCTCTTCACACAGGGAAAATCAGTGATGACTTGCTGTATGTTAATTTACTGCTTGTTCGTAGGCACCAGTTACATTCAGGGATGTGGCTGTGATCTTCACACAGGCAGAATGGAAGACACTGAGCTCGGAGAAAAGGAACCTCTACAAAGAGGTGATGCTGGAGAATTACAGGAATCTGCTCTCATTGGGTGAGGCTGTGTCCTTTCCTTCATTACTTCAGTAGAGATTTATTGATCACCTACTATGTACCAGACTAGATACTTAGAATACATTAATAAATGAAATAGTAATCCCTTTCTCCACTGGGCTTACTTTCTAGTGTAAGGAGACAGACAACAAAAAGCTTCATATACAGGGATATTATAATATGGTATATTAAAAGGTGATAACTGCTACATAGTAAAGAAAAAAAAATAAAACAGGATAAAGGGGTATTGAGTGCGATAAGATGGCTGGCTGAATTTTAAAATTGGGTATTTGAAATCAATAAGGAAGTAACATTTGACCAAAGAAAGAGTGTGGTGAGGAAGTTAGAACTCTAGCTATGTAGGGTAAGAGCATTTCAGGTGGAGGGAATTGGTGTGGCTAAGACTTCAAAGAAAGGATGTGCTCACCCAGTATAAGTCACTGCAAGGAGGCCAGTGAGGCTGGCGGCATAGTTTGCAAGGGGAGAGTAGTGAGAGATGCCTTCTGTGACAGAAGTTAAAATTAAGCATCAAATTTTTGTGGCTTTTGGGTTTTATAAACCATATATATATATATATATTTTATTTGTTTAAAAACATATAATGATTCTTTAAATCTGGCTTGATAAATGCTATTGATTACAACATTATTCTAGATCGGGGGTTGGCCAACTTTTTCTCTAAAGGTCCAAACAGTAACTATTTTGGGTTTTGCAGGTGATGTGGTCTCTGTAACAATTCTCAACTTGGCTGTTGTAATGTAAAAGCAGCTATAAATAATGCATAAACAATGAATGTTCCAATAAAACTTTATTTATGGACACTGAAATTTGAATGTCATATAATTTTTATGTATCATGAAATATTACTACTCTTTTGACTTTTTTCTAACCATTTAAATATGTAAAAAATGTTCTTGGCTTGTAGGCTACACAAAAGCAGAGGTCCAGATTTAGCCTGTGCGCTATAGTTTTCCACTTCTTATTCTAGATCATTGCTGTCTAGTAGAAATATAATGTGAGCCACACAGATAATTTTAAATTTCCTAGTAACCACATTAAAAAGGTATAACTAAACAGGTGAAATTAATTTTAATAATATATTTTATTTAACCTCATTATGTCAAAATATTATTTTAACATGTAATTAATATTAAAAATAATTAGGCATTTTACTCTTTTTTTTTATACTAAGTCTTCAAAATCTAGTGTGCGTTTTACACTTAGAGCACATCTTAAGTTCAGACTAGCCACATTGCAAGTGCTCAATAAACACATATGATACTATAGTGGACAGTACCTTTCTAGGTAATTCCTGTATTTCTAGATAAAGCATGTAGAGAAGAATCACATTTTTGGGCACACAAATCAATTTCAGGCAGGAATTTCTTCAAGTTTCCTTCAAATGGCATGGCTGTTTCCCTGATATGAATTAATCAGATTTAGTTTGTTCCATTTTAATGTTCTTTGATGTATTTTGAGCTGATTCCCTCTGATTTGAACCAGCCCCATCTGACCTGGCTCCATTTAATTCAGTGTAGAATCATCCATTTTAATCTGGTTTGATTTATTATTATTTTTTTAATGGTTCTATATGTTTTGATTTAGCCCTAGCTAGTTAGTCTAACTAGATTTTATTTTTGTTTTTTTCCTCTAGTCATTTTATTTTTGCTCCTTCTGTTAATACATTTAACTGGTTCAGAGGAAAATGTTAAAATGACTTTGTTCAAATTAATCTTGATATTGAAAACCTAGATCCCAATTACATTCCTTGAAATTGTTTCCTTTGTCTTGCTTGACACCATAATCTGTAGTTCTCCAGACTCTTATGTCTACCTTTTGTGCTTTTCTCTTACTTCTCTCTCTTTTCTTTGGACAATAGGGTCCATAGAACTTAGTGTCACATACTCTTTTTCTGTGTCTACAGTCACACCCTTTAGTAATTTGTGAACTGTAATGATTTTCCCCAATCACATATTATGATGAACCCATTTTCTATCACTGTCTCATCTGAGCTTTATCCCCATATTTCTAATTGCCTGAAGAATATCTACCAGTTTATTCTCAAAGTTATACAAAACTGAGATCATACTATTTTTTTTTTTTTTTGAGACAGAGTCTCACTGTGTTGCCCGGGCTAGAGTGCCGTGGCGTCATCCTGGCTCACAGCAAGCTCAAATTCCTGGGCTCACGTGATCCTCCTGCCTCAGCCTCCCGAATAGCTGGGACTACAGGCATGCGCCACCATGCCCGGCTAATTTTTTCTATATATTTTTAGTTGTCCAATTAATTTCTTTCTAATTTTAGTAGAGACGGGGTCTTGCTCTTGCTCAGGCTGGTTTCGAACTCCTGAGCTTGAACAATCTGCCCGCCTCGGCCTCCCAGAGAGCTAGGAGATCATACTATTTTTTTTCCTACTTTCTTTTTCTGTGTTTCTTCACATATTAAGGGCCCTGGTAGAAATAAATGGGCCATTTCTTCTTAAAGTAATCTTTAAAGCCTTCACAGGGGTGATACTTTAGTAAGCTTAGACTAGGTAATAGCATGAGAACAAACAACCCCAATACTGTATTGGCTTATAATGGCAGATGTTCATTTCTCACATTTACCTCTTGGCTACAATTCAGGTGTGGCTCCACTCTATTGGTTCTGGGTTCCAAGCAAAAGGAACAGTCTCTATCTGGGTCATGAAGTTTTTAAGGAAAAAGAGCAATGGTGGAACCACATCATGGCTCTTAAAACTTGTTTGAAAGTACACTAACTTCCTACTAGTCTGCATTGGCCAAGGCAAATCCCACAGCCAAGTCTGATGTCATTGTGGTGGGACAGATAGTCCTTCAGAGATGGGCTTAGTGGGGAGGAATAGCGAATATTGTGACCAAAATATAATTTACTACAAAAGGGAAACTTAAGTTGAATCTTAAAAAAGAAATAAGGATTTGTAGGGTTAACAGGGGTCAAGGAAGAATGTGAATCGTCTAGACTTAACAGTTATCAACATATTACCCACTTGCTTCATCTTTCACTTATCTCTTTTTTGCTAAATTATTTCAAAGTTAATCCTAAATATCATATTTTACCCTTAAATATATCACATTTCCCTAAAAATTAAAGATGTATTCTCACATAACCACAATACCACTATCACATTCAACAAAGTTTGTGGGAGCATCTAATACCAAATGTATGCTAAAGTTTATTTGATTTTTTTTAAAAAAAAATTTTTATAAGTTAAAATCAGTTTGTCAGGTATCCCTGAGGTAATTCCTAAAGTTAACACATCCCAATAAAAAAATAGTAACAAACTCTTTTGTGAAATTCACATGGAAAAATAATTGTGGGAAAGGAACCAGAAATACACTGAAAAATAAAAGCTATAAAAGGGCACTATGCATGTCAGACACTAAAACATACTAGGAAACCTTTAGAATTAAAACAGTGTGGTGCTGGCACATGAATAGACCAATGAACCAGTAGAATCAAAGAGAAGGTCAAGAAATCCACTGAAGTACTTATGGAACTTTGGTGTGTGATAAAGGTGGCATCTCAAGTCCCTGAAGTAAAGATGGACATTTTAATAAATGGTGCTGAGTAACTAGAGATCCATTTGGAGAAACATAACATGTGGTATGATCCAATGTTATGTTTCCATACATAAGAAAACTCCGAAGTGACTAGAGATCTGAATGTAAGAAAATTAAACCACAGACATACTAGAATAAAATATGGATAAATCTTCTATAACCCGAACATAGGAAAAGGTTTCCTAAGTTTGGCTAAAAATCTAGGTGCATAAAGGAGAAGATTGTTAAGTTTCGCACTATAAGCAAAGTCAAAAGACAAACTTCTAGGAAATACTTGCCGTGTATATATATCACATATAAAGATTTATTGTCCAGAATGTATTAATAGAATGAATCTTAAAATTTGAGGAAAAGAACCCCTAAACCAAATAGAAAATGGTCAATATACCTGAATAGACAATTCACAAAGTATAACATTGGCCTCTAAGTGTATGAAAAGATGTTCAACTTCGCTTCTAATGAGATAAATGCAAATTAACTACACACCATTCTTACCTGTCACATTGGCAACATTTCAAAAAGTTGACAAAACACTGTTGGCAAAATTGAGGGATATAGGCACTATTATACACTGCAGATGGCAATGGAGACATGGGACCACCATTATGGAGGGAAATTTGGCAATATCCAACAAAACTATTATATATATGCATATACTTTGACCTGGCAATCCTACTTATGGGAATTTACCCTGATGATTCATATCCAACAATATGAAAGTACATTTGTACAAGGTTATTCATTACAGCATTGTTTGTATATAAAATATTGGAAGTAACCTAATTGCCCCAATGTAGTAAATTGGTTAAAGAAATTATAGTACATCCTTCCAGTGAATTTCTACAAAGCTATTGAAAAAAATGAGGAAGATCTCTCTGGACTGATATAGAGTGAGTTATAGGATATATTGAGTGAAAAAAGCCAAGTGCAAAGAATATTAAAAAAAAGTGAGAAATTAGGAAAAGTGGAAATATATATGTCTGTTTCCTTTTCTGCACAAAGTAACACAGGATGAAGAAACCAGAAACTAATGAAATTGGATACCTGTGGGGTTGTGTGTAGAATCTGGCTGGAAGGATATGGAAAGGAGAGGCATTTCCAAAGGTCTGAGGAGACCTTTCTGAATAGTTTTTCACTTTTAGTGTTTTACATACTCAACAAAGAGAGGGGAAAACCCCTAAAATGGAATACAAAGAGAAAAAAATCTACCTTAACTGTGTTTCAAAATAACATGACCACAGGGAACAGGGAACAACTCAGTTAACTTAAACAGAGAGCTTTGACCATATATCCATAGTGCAGCAGGGGTTGGCAAACTATGGCCTACAGGCTAAATCCATCTCACTGCCTACTTTTGTACATAAAGGTTTTTGGAACATGGTCATGCTCATTCACATATGTATTTATGGCTGCTTTTGTTCTACAGTGGCAGAGTTAAGTAGTTGCAACAGAGACCACGTGACCTACAAAGCCTAAAATATTTAGTACTTGGTGCTTTACAGAAAAAATTGGCCAACTCCTTCTCTATTGACAAAGAAAAACTGCATACATATCTTGAACTGTATTTTGTATATTTATTTTTTTGTAAGGAGTGGCTCAACTGTTCTGAAACTATATTCCTTACATTTTAAGATTAAGCAAATGAATAAATATATTGATCATTTTGGAAGCCAGTTCTCTCAACTATGTAGTTGTTCTTTAGAAATATATACTGAATTAAAACATGGCAAAGGGGCATGGTATAAAACAAAGTTCCTCAAAGTGGTCTCTGTAAATCTAAATTATCTTTGGTGAAATGATGACACTTTACTAGTGTAAGATGTAGGGATTAGAATTATGAGTATACATGGGGTTCCTTTAACAGGGTGTTAACTGTAATGAGCTTGTGGTTCCCATGTTTAACACAGAATAGACACAAATGGGATTTCTTCTACTGAAATACTTCTCAGGGATGTGGAATATAACAGATTGTAGTCTGAATGGCCTCATATGCTTCTAAATAAGCCAAAGGGAAGGCAGCAAAAAGTCACAGTCAAAAAATCAAGATCGAAAGTTCAGGTCACAAAACTCTAGAATTACCACAAAGTCTTACAAGACATGACTAGCCAGAAATAAAAACAAGTCATGAATTATGGTTACTTCCAGAACCCAAGTAAACAAAATAAACTCAGAGTGCTCAGTGAGAGCAATCAGAGCCTGGCAGCTTCTGAGAGACCCACCCATGGCAGGCTGCCACACAGGCAGCTTTGCGCACACAGGGCTTAGTTAAAGCACAGTTGTGCTCCTCTTGCAGTCCAGCCATCCCAGCACTGCTGAGTGCGTCAGAGCAACCCAGGAAAAAACACATTGTCAAAAACTAAAACAAAGATCACAAAAGGTCAAAAGATCCAAAGGCACAGTTCATTTACTTACCAGGCAACGCGATACACCAGTGATTTTACTGTGTGGTTTGGTAAGGGGGAGAAAGCAAGGATTTTAACTGTTAGGTAGAGGTTTTGTGGTGGTTGTGCTTATTAAGGTTTGAAAACTAGCACTCTGGGTAGGATAGAATGAATTTTTAGGTACACCGTTGTTTATAAAGACTCCACTGTTCATTGGTCAGGCAGGAGTTAGGTCCCAGGGGTCTGGGGCCAAGTGCATGGTCATCTGTCAGCATCATCTGAATAGATCAGTTGTGATGAAATCCAACATCTAGTTTTGATATCTCGTAGGCAGGTGTTGCTATAAATGAAATGTGTTGTCTTTTACACTGATTTTTGAAAAACTGAAAGAAGGGGAGGTTTTGGATTAGTTTGGTGCCAGAATCCTAAAATCGAGGGCTATGTCTTTCCTGTTTACTGCCGAATCCACAATGCTTAGTAGTGAACCTCGCACTTAGGAATTTTCTAAGTAGTCTTTGTTTACGGATGGGCAGCCTGAAATTCAGGTTTATTTCATATAAAATTTCTTTAACCAATATTTCTCAAATTTTCTCCTACATTTGAAAGCCCTCCAGACTGGCTTTTTGTGTCTATCAGTCCCTTTCTTATAATAAGAAAAGCCATGAAGGAGAATTCCACATGGATCATAGAGACCATTATCTCCAAGTAGAACACAGTGTTGTGGACAGTATATATCAATGTGAGTGTGTATGGCTTAGATGATTTTAGTAGAAGGAAAAGCCTAACTATCATTGAAGCTGTTTACAGAGCAGTCTCAAAAGTTTCCTAGTCTGACATGTAGAAGATGTTTTTGGTGTAGGTTTTCTGGATTGCAATAGAAAACATAATGTGTAAAATGAAACGTAGAGGAGTTATTGGTCAGAAGCAAATTGTACTGTACATGTAGTATCAATTACAGAAGTGACAGAAAGATACTCTGGGCCCTAATATAAGGCAGAATAGCCCAGCAGCCCCACTATGGCTGCTCTAACTGAAACTTTCTTTCTTCAGCAGAACCACAGTCAGAAACCTACGCTTGTCCCTTCTGTCTTCTGGCTTTCTCCTGTCAGCAATTCCTCAGCCAACATGAGCTTCAGATCTTCCTGGGCTTATGTGCAGAAAATCACTTCCATCCAGGGAATTCCAGGCCAGGGCAGCAGTGGCAGGAGCAGCAGTATTCTGATCAAAGCTGCTGGAGTGAAAACACAGATCAAGAGGGAGAAGGCGGCTCCAAACCTTTGTCTGCAAAGACAAAGGAGAGAGAGACCTCAAGGGCATTCTCCAGCCCACTCCAAGGACAGTCAGCAAGTCCTAGAAAAGGCAACACAGTGGTGGAAATAGAGCCCATCTCAGCCCAAAGGGTAAACTCTGTGCAACCAGACAAAGGCTTGAAGGAATTAGAAACCTTGAGATTTGGAGCAATCAACTGTGGAGTGTTTGAACCAGACTATAGCCTGGAATCAGACTTTCTTACAAACCCGAGGATCCTCTTAGGGGAGAAGCCCTATGTTTGCAGTGATTGTGGGCGAGGCTTTAAAGACAGGTCAACCCTCATCAGACACCATGGGACCCATTCAGCGGAGAAGCCTTATGTGTGCAGTGAGTGTGGCCAAGGCTTTAACCAGATGTCAATCCATATTAACCACCAGAGGGCACACTCAGGGGAGAAGCCATATGAGTGCCGTGAGTGTGGGCGAGGCTTTAGCCAGAAGTCCAACCTCAGCAGACATCAGAGAACACATTCAGAAGAGAAGCCTTATATGTGCAGAGAGTGTGGGCAAAACTTTAGAAATAAGTCCAACCTTGATAGACATCAGTGGACTCACTCTGGGGAGAAGCCCTATGTTTGCAGCGAGTGTGGACGAGGCTTTAGTGAGAAGTCATCCTTCGTCAGACACCAGAGGACACACTCAGGTGAGAAACCCTACGTTTGTCTGGAGTGTAGACGAGGCTTTAGTGATAAGTCAACCCTCAGAAAACACCAGAGGACACACTCAGGGAAGAAGCCTTATGTTTGTAGGGAGTGTGGGCGAGGCTTTAGCCAGAACTCAGACCTCATCAAACACCAGAGAACACACTCAGACGACAAGCCTTATATTTGCAGAGAGTGTGGGCGAGGCTTTTGTGACAAATCAACCCTCGTCATACATGAGCGGACACACTCAGGAGAGAAGCCTTACGTGTGCAATGAGTGTGGCCGAGGCTTTAACCGGAGATCACTCCTCCTTGTCCACCAGAGGACGCACTCAGGGGAGAAGCACTATGTTTGCAGGGAGTGTGGGCGAGGCTTTAGCCACAAGTCAAATCTCATCAGACACCAGAGGACACACTCAGATGACAAGCCTTATGTTTGTAGGGAGTGTGGGCGAGGCTTTTGTGACAAGTCGACCCTTATTGTGCATGAGAGGACACACTCAGGAGAGAAGCCTTACGTATGCAGTCAGTGTGGCCGAGGTTTTAGCCAGAGGTCTTGCCTCCTTGTCCACCTGAGGACACACTCAGGGGAGAAGCACTATGTTTGCAGGGAGTGTGGGCGAGGCTTTGCCCACCAGTCAAATCTTATCAGACACCAGAGGACACACTCAGATGACAAGCCTTACATTTGTAGGGAGTGTGGGCGAAGCTTTTGTGACAAGTCGACCCTCATTGTGCATGAGAGGACACACTCAGGAGAGAAGCCTTACGTGTGCAGTGAGTGTGGCCGAGGCTTTAGCCAGAGGTCTCGCCTCCTTGTCCACCAGAGGACACACTCAGGGGAGAAGCACTATGTTTGCAGGGAGTGTGGGCGAGGCTTTGGCCACAAGTCAAATCTCATCAGACATCAGAAGACGCACTGAGGGAGAAGCCTTGTGTATGCAGAGGTCATGGGCAGACTTGAGCAATTAGACCTCATCTTACACCAGAGACTCACAGGGAATAGTCCCCATGCGTGCTGGAGTGGGAATGAAGTTTCAGAGACCTGTCGCCCTCATCAGGCACTGGGGGACACATGCAGGAGAGGAGCCTGTGAGTACAGAAAGGTTAACTGTAGCTATAAGTCAGCCTTCAGCATACATGAGAGGATACACTTAGGGGAGAAGTTTTATATGTGCGGGGACTGTGGGTGAGGCTTCAGCCATGAGTCAGCATATACTGAACATCCGGTGCCAGGCTCAGGGGAGAAGTGTCACATGTTCAGGGAGTGTTGGTAAACATCTGCAAAAGAAGAAACAGGCACAAGATGGCACTCTCAGGAGGAGGTCTTTGTTTGCAGGGAGTGTGGGCAAGGCTTTTGTGGCCACACACTGCAGGGAGGACCTGTCTCCACAGGGGACACTGTGGAGCTCCACCCAGATGAGCTTGTCAGGGCTGTCAGCGCATCTGCTTGAGAGAACGATGCTGCTGCCGCCAGAGCTACATTCCTCACCTGGACTGGCTCTCAGCCCGAGAGAGCTGCATAACCCAGGGCTATGCCCCTTCCCAAGGGGTGGCTCCCACCCAATGACTGGTTGATGTAGGGGGACAAAACCCCACCCTTTCACTCAACTGGGACAACTCCAAAGGTCCATCCCAGATCCAGAGGTCCCCACTGGAGTGAATGATCTATCAGTTGCAAACACATTGTGGACCAGCTTCTTCCTCTGCCCAGCCCTACCCTCGAGTCTCCCCAGTGAACCCTCAATTCTCCATCTAATTGTCTCTCCAGGGCATCTGATCTAAGACATCTGTGGTGTAAAAGGAGTGTGGCTGAGGCTGTGGCCGTAAGTCAACTCTCAACAAATCACAGAGTACACAGAATAGAAGATCTGTGTGCAGGGAGAATGGGCAAGAACTTAGGAAAAAGATACACCTCATCAGAGAACAGCTTTTTTGGAACAAGCTTTATGTGAGCGGGGAGGGAGAATGTGAGACACTTAGCAGTAAGTTAAACCTCGTCTTACACCAGAGGACACACTCAGGGAGAAGGCCTGTGTGGGCAGGGTTTGTGGGTAGAGCTTTATCCCCATGTCTCTCTTCAACAGACTTACCAGGGCAGGTCTCCACAGATCACTACCTCAACCACCTCTGAGGGGGTTTCGGGAGATGTCTTGACTCCCCCTGAACTCTATGTGAGTGAAGATGGCAATTACAATTAAATAGACTCCCCCTGCCAGTCAGATGGAATAAAAAAGTAAGCTTTATTTAAGTAATCAAAAAATGATTCCTGGGCATCGTGGCTCATGCCTATAGTCCCAGCTACTCAGGAGGCTGAGGCGGGAGGACCATTTGAGCCCAAAAATTTGAGCTTTGTCTTATATTTTAAAAAAAGTTAAAAAAATTATCTTCTTGTTTTAGTTTCAGGCACAAGTTCTATTTTTTTTTTTTTTTTTTTTGTAGTTTGAGAGATCTGGGCAAGAGATGCAAATTTGGGAGTTATCAGGTTATAGGTAGTATTTAAAATAGTGAAGACAGATGACATTATCAATTGAATGAGTCTAAGCAAAGGAGAAAAGAGAACTAAAGATAGAGCTTTGGAGTACTACAATATGTAAAGTTTGGAACAAAAGAGGAGAAATAGCAAAGAAGAGTGTGAAGAAATGTGACAGAGGAAAAAACAAGAGAGTGTGTTGTTTTAAGTACTTTCTGATGTATTCAACGACAACATGTTTTTCTGTTGACTAATACAAAGGGATGGTGGCTGAACTAAATGTGTATCAGACTGATGGGGCTGGGGTTGGATGGCAGGGCTCCTGACCTCTGTAGTTGCCCGAGGCCCCACACTCAAGCACTCACAAGGGCCTCATGCTTGGTTTAATACTCTGCTTTCACCATCCTGAAATTCTTAATAATTATTAACGACACTGAAACCCAGAGCTAACCTGATTAAGCCTTGCACACTTAACCTTTTAATCTCTTTCTTCTAGTTGATCTTATAACTCCATTAATAAGTCACATAGCCAAACAATCCTTATAGATGATATCTCTGACTGTGAGTCACTAACGTAACATGCTTAAGGTTCTTAAGGTTGTTTTTAGGTACCAGGGGGTGGGTAGTCCTTGTCCACTTCAAGCCTGTTGAGAACACTGACCCTTCACCTGTTTGAATGCCCTTGAGGGGTGACCTTTTGACATCAGAGGGCCAAAAACTCTACCCTCAGATCATGCTGACACTGCCATTTTCTGAACATGTGTTCTATAAAGAGCCACGCAGATTACCTCACTTCCTTTACCTCCAGTAAATATCTCTAAAACCCCATTGTTATTGAAAGGGCAAGGGGTTTCAGTCTAGGTCCAGTTACTCATCACACAAAGACACAAGTATTGAGACAATGAGGACTGCCAGGGGAGAAAGGATCTTTTCATAAGACAGACATCTTAGGAGGGGCCATGTGCCTTGGGGCAGGTAGAAGGGGATGGTGGGTCCTGGATGGTGAAGTTTGCTCTGGGGCCTCCAGAATCTCAACTCCTTTCTCTTGCAGAAAATCCATCATTTTAGGCTGAAGGTGGGGCTCTGGAGGTTCAAGGGGTATGTGGTGCCTCACTCCTATAATCCCAGCAATTTGGGAGGCTGAGGCAGGAGGATCATTTGAGGCTAGGAGTTCAAGTCCATCATTTCCGGGAAATAACTCAAAGGGTCAAGTAGTTAATTAGGGTACAGGATTATAAAAAGCATGTTGGGGTTCATGGAACCAGTTACACCATCTTACAGGAGGCAGATTTTAGACCTTCCGCCTCCTTACCTGGTTGCCTCATGAATAAACTCTGTTTTCCAAAACCCATTGTCTCAGTTACTGGCTTGCTGGACAGGCAGAACCAACCCGATAAACTCTCCCATTTTTATTTTACACTGGGCCACACAAATTATGTAGCTATTCTTGGGGTTGGGGTATTTGATGATAGGAAATGTGGGGTAAATATTCTTTTTCTATTTTTTGGTTATGTTTTGGGTATCTGATGTATAATACAAAACAATTATTTTTAGATGATTGCAAGAATCATTGTCCTTCTTCTGATTAAATCTCCCTCCTCCCTGACATTCCCTACACTTAGAGTTTCATAATCCTTTCTAAAGAAAAAGCAAATTTCTGGTTGCTAAAAGACTAAATTGCATCCATTGTTCTGCCGATTGCGTTGTGAATGGTAGATGTGTCTATTTTGATAATCATCTTTAGAAATAGATATATTTGGATTAAAATCCTGCCTCAATTTTTAAAATATTTGTGACCTTGAAAAAAAATTGCATAACTTTTTTGAGTTTCATTGACTTCATCCAAACACTAGAATATATGATATCATTCTTCAAACAATATAAATAAGTTAATATTTATATTACCTTTAGGATTGTTCACTTGGTGGGTATCAAGTCAGTAGACACAGCAAAATTGGTTATAGCGAGAGGGTTTTTTCTTCTTTTCCCTCCTACTGGCTTTGGTACTGGAAAGGCCAAAATTCATGGTTAACAAGATTGTAAATGAGCACAAGAATAAGGCAAGAGCAACAACAACAGAACCGGCCAATAAAATCCCCATCTTCAAAGTGCTTAGCAGACAACAAGTCAAAGCTCTGAGAAGGGAGAATATCCATATCTTTGAACAAAGTTTAAAGTTCGGTTATTGTGATGGGCTGAATTTTGTCTTCCCCAAATGTGTATGTTGAAGTCCTAAGTCCCAGTACCACAGAATGCCCAGGCACAAGTTCTTTCCCATGTTTTTCTATCCTTTTATTGTTTTAGTCAAAATTTCTTTAATAAGCTCAGGCTGTGTATATATTAGTCACTCATCTGACTGGAAAGGCGCAAGGAATTCAAATTCATAGCCTGAGATTCCTGCATGAATTCAACCCTTGAGAATCAATCTAATAGATTTCTTAGAGAATCTGATCCTTTTCATGGGGAGAAGTGATTAGGTTGAGACAGGCCAGCTGCAGGGAGGGCATGTCCCAGGTCTCCGGGGCTGGCTGCTGCTTCTCCCCACTGATTGTCTCCTTTGGCTTCTGTGAAAGCTTCCTCCCCAGAGTGTCCTTTCTGGTCTCCATGAAGTTCTCTCTGCTGAATCTTTCTCTACCCCATTGAAGTATTGTGGTTCCTTAATGATCTGTTCATGTCCTCTAGTTCCAGGGACCCTTTAACCACACTCTCTCTGCAGCCTTCCAGGTTCCAGGGCAGGTCCTTTAACCATGCCCAAACTGTTCTCCAGTCATGAGTCATTGCTTTGGACCTCTTAGCTCCTCCCCATGTCAGATCAACAATAATAGACGTACAGACCCCTGAAACACAGCTCCAATACCATGTCCCATGAGCTCTCCAGTCCTAGAGTCCAATTCTGCTGATGGTACCCCCACACCACCCCTCTAATAACTGGTCTAAGACAATCTAGCCATAATCCCTCTATTGTTTTTCAGACCAAGGACCTGCTTTTTAGCCACACCCTTTTCCAGTCCTCCCTCAGAGCCCAAATTGCCCGGATTTTTGACAACTCCACATGCCCTAGCTCTGACTGTTAGGCCTTGGGCCAATAACTATTACCTGGAGAGGGTCTGCCTAGGCTCCAGCAAATTTGTGAGTGAATCACTGGCTCCAAGGCCTCTACCCACTCCCCTAGGCATGTTAGTCTGTTTTCTGCTACACATACTGAATAATTTATAATGAACAGAAATTTATTTGGCTCATGATTCTAGAGGCTGGGAAGTCCAAGAACATGGTGTTGGCATCTGGCAAGGCGCCTTCATGCTGCATGATCCCATGGCGGAAGGTGAAGGGCAAGCGAGTATGTGAGATAAAGAAATGGGGCTGAGCCTTTCTTTTTTATCAGGAACTTACTCCAGTAATAACTAACCCACTCCTGCGAACCTACTTCAGTAATAATAACTAACCCACTCCTGTGATATTGACATTAATCCATTCATGAGGGTTCAGCCCTCATGAGCTAACCACCTTTTAAAGGTCCTACCTCTTAATCCCATCACAATGGCAATTAAATTTCAACATGAGTTTTTGGAGGGGACATTGAAACCATCACATCCACTTTCCAGCTCTAGTGGGGAAAAATGTGATCACTTGGGAGTGTGGGTCCCAACCCTTTGCCAGATTCCCCTCAAGTCCCTTTATCAGAACTACCCCTATAACACCAACACTTTGCTTCTGGTCAGAACTGGAAGCCATCAAGGGGAAAGTATGCAGGTACATAATGGGGTCTGAAGAGGGAAGAGATAGACCCTCCTCATTCTGGATAATCCCAACACCCCCCCCCCAATGTCTTGCCATTGGGAAAGAAAAAAACAAACAAGAAATCCAACACCTGCCTTTGAAAAAAAAGGTGGAAAGAAAGAAAACGATGCAGAATTTTTTTTTAAATTCCTGGGCTCAAGTGATCCTCCTGACTCAGCCTCCCCAGTAGCCAGGACTACAGGCATGCACCACCACACCTGGTTACCATGACCTGGATTCTGAACCCACCATAATTCTTCCTTGCTTCCAGTTTTAGAATTGTCTTTTTCATATTGATTTTTGGTGAATTTTCTGAAAAAATGGTAGTGGATCGTGAAAAATGAACATCAGTTTTACTATGGGAACATTTGACTTACTAATTGCAATGGGTGAAAACCATGAAATCAGACCAAAAAACTTGTAGAAATGGGACTATTGGGGGTAGCAAGCTAGTACCTCTTGTGATGAGTTCAAATGAGTCACCTGGGGTCACAGAGTATTTGGGTTGTGAGGACTTTCAAGATGGCTGGCAACCTGATAGCACCTGGTTATGAAATTAGGTACAGTGATTCAGATTAGAGGTGAAATAATGTACACACACAAGGTCTACTTTAGTTTTTTTTTTTTTTAAGACAGTGTCTCACTCTCTTGCCTGGGCTAGAGTGCCGTGGCGTCATCCTAGCTCACAGCAACCTCAAACTCCTGGGCTCAAGCGATCCTCCTGCCTCAGCCTCCCGAGTAGCTGGGACTACAGGCATGTGCCACCATGCCCGGCTAATTTTTTT
>CAUYSK010029424.1:0-15294 GCA_963575035.1 Avahi laniger | reverse complement strand
TTAATTTCTTTCTATTTTTTGGTAGAGATGGGGTCTCGCTCTTGCTGAGGCTGGTCTCGAACTCCTGAGCTCAGAACGATCCGCCCACCTCGGCCTCCCAGAGTGCTAGGATTACAGGCTTGAGCCACCGTGCCCGGCCTTGGTGTTGACTCTTCTGAATTGGTTTTTACATTTGTGTTCTGTTCCATTGCTTTGGTTTTCTTTAGGGACTCCAATTAATATATATCAAATCTTCTTTGCTTATCTTGTATATCTTTCACTTTATCTCGAATCCTTTTTTTCCCCTTTCCAATCTTTTTTTTTTGAGACAGGGTCTCACTCTGTCGCCTGGGCTAGAGTACAGTAGCGTCATCATAGCTCACTGCAACCTCAAACTCCCAGCCTCAAGCAGTTCTCCTGCCTCAGCCTCCCGAGTAGCTGGGGCTACAGGCATGGACACCATGTTTGGCTAATTTTTCCATTTTTTTGTAGAGACAGGGTCTCTCTTGTGTCCAGGCTGGTCTCAAACTCCTGGCCTCAAGTGATCCTCCTGCCTCCCAAAGTGCTAGGATAATAGGCGTGTGCCACCACGCCTGGCCTCATCTTTTTCCTTTATCGTGCTTTTCCCTAGTTGACTCTTCATTTTTTTATTTTTTTTGTGAGACAGAGTCTCATTCTGTTGCCGTGGCGTCATCTTAGCTCACAGCAACCTCAAACTCCTGGACTCAAGCGATCCTCCTGCCTCGGCCTCCTGAGCAGCTGGGACTATAGGCATGCGCCACCATGCCCGACTAATTTTTTTTCTATATATTTTTAGTTGTTCAATTAATGTCTTTGTATTTTTAGTAGAGACGGGGTCTCGCTCTTGCTCAGGCTGGTTTGGAACTCCTGAGCTCAAACAATCTGCCCGCCTCAGCCTCCCAGAGAGTTAGGATTACAGGTGTGAGCCACTGCGCCCGGCCAACTCTTCATTTTTGTATTCTTTTCATTGTTATTTCTAAATTCTTCCCCACTTGAGTTTCACATTCTCTTGTTTTCTTGTTACATCATTTTAGAGATCTTTTACGACATTTCTGAGTTGTGTTCTTCTGTCGAAGCTTTGATCATTTTCCTAATTTTTTATAACTAATTTTGTAATATTAGCTTATAGTTTTTATCTGCCTTGGGGCCACAATCTTCTACTGTATTCTCATTAGTTGTAACTATTCAGTTCATTTTTGCTTTTCTTTTTCTTGTAATAATTTGAGGCTAGGTTTAGAGTTCTTTTTTTGTTCTCCTCGCTTAAATGAGATGGGTTTTCTGGACCGTTAAGAGGAGGTACCTGTTAAATGAGCAGGAATGGGCCAAGAAAGCTTTTAGTTTAACAGCTCCAGGGCTCCCTCCTCTGTTAACGTCGTGTACTTAACATCTTTAATGCTGCATTTTGCTAGTGTATTACTTTGCATCACATATGCACGCAATCTGAATTTTATTACCTACCCACAGTATTCCTGCTATTCTCAATTTGGTTTCTGTTTCTAGCAGTATTCCACAGGGTGAAGCTCTTCCGTAACGAAGGCAGTATTTAACGGTTGTAAGAACGTAGAGGACTTAGACTGTCACTATGTTTGATTCTCGCAAGGTTGTGTTTTTTTCCACTCACCCTCAATTTAAAGGATGTGAGGACTTCTCGGAGCATTGTTGGTAATTTTCAGACCTGATTGTCCAGGCTTCCTTTTGAGTGGGGTCCTCACCACTTGGAAGTTGTTAGCAATTTTTCAGCTTTGTAACTCACACTCAGGATCCGCTTTCACTTTCTACCACTGTCACTACCCGGGTCCTGCTGTTCGCAGTGTTTTGGATACAACTGGCTCCCTTTTATTAGTTTTGTTGACAATATCAACGTTGGGTTTTTTCTTTTATTATCCTGGTTGGTGTATATGTTTTCTAGGAAGAGGTTTGAGGAGATTCAGAAACTATACCGTTAACATGATAATACCATCTAATTCTGGTTATCTTTTTATTAATAGCACCCTTTGTTGTATAGAAGCTTTAAATTTTAATGCAAGCTGTGAACAATTTTCCTGGTTGTATGATCTATTTTTCCTAGTAATGCCCAGTAACTGTGCATAATAAGCACGGAGAAGACACCTTGGCAACCTCTCCCAGCCAATTACAAGTGCCTCAGAGTAGCAGTACTGCTATATCTCCCCACCTCCCAAAACATTGCCTTCAGTGTTGCTCCTCTTAGAATAGTTCCAAAGCTTAAAACTAAAGCAGTGGCTTTGAATTTCTTTTTTTTTTTTTTTTAAACTGTAGGTACCCTTTCCTCAAATGAAAGCTTGTACAGAAACTCAAAATGGAAAATCACAACTATCCAAGTTTCGTACTCTTTCACCTCTTGGGACTACTTTTCTCCCAGAAGCTCTTTGGCACTTAGCCTGAAAAACACTGAACTAAAAAGAAAGAAAACTCTATATTTTAAGTGAAGAGTTGTGGCTTAGAAATGGAAGGAAATCACACTAATTATTTTAAAGCTCAATCCCAGGACACTGATTCAGGATCTAGGGTGAGAACTGGGAATTTGTATTTTGTTAATACTCTCTAGGTAACTTTAACGCACACATTTGAGAGCCATTATGTGAGACATACGCTGCCAAAAATGGTAGCCACCACTCACATATGACTATTTCAATTTAATTAAAATAAAATTAAAAATTCAGGTCCTCAGTTGTACTAGCCACCTTTCAAGTGTTCAACAGCCACATGAGAATAGTGATCACCATTTTGTAGTGCAAATAGTGAACATTTTCATCATTGCAAAACTCTTCTGGACACTGCTGCTCTGTACAGCTGTCTCCACAATAGGGTGTGCATTGCAGATTCAACCTGGAAGATATTGAAATATCTATTTTTATGTTTAACTGATTTTTAAATTTCCCTTTTAAAGCTATGTTTTATAATTTACTTAATCTATTAGTATAGCACTCATGAATATAAAATATGTGTGTATATATTTATTTGATATGCATGCTTAAAAATTATTTACTCATGGAGTGTATGGTTAAAAAGTTTGGAGACCTATGTACACTAAACATCTATGTCTTTTAAAATGTTTGCCTGGGCTAACAAAGACAACTTTCTTTTAACTAGAGCTCCTTTCTAGGTACAGACTTTTATACTTCAAACCCAAATTCCCAAACATAAGTCCCCTTTTTCTTTTTAAATATACACATATATTTTATTTCAAAAAGCACAAGAACATTATACAAGTTTTAAATTTACATTTTTGCAATAAAAGATATCAATATATGCATTTGTATAACTTCATCATGGATGGAATTTGAATCAGTGGTATAAACACGTTGCAGTCACTAAATATAGATCATCACAGTGAACCAAAATGCATAGTTGTTATGAAATGACAAATGACCACTAAAAGGTGAACTCACACCCCATATACCAACATAATAAATTAATTATACAGATATATTTTTCTTTGCTGTATCATTAAAATTCTTGCCATCCCCTCACCAAACAGAAAAAGACTTTTGGAGCCATCCTGTTGAACCAGTGCTTTCATGTACTACACTCAGGAAAATAAAGTGACTTAGTTGCTTGTGTGTAAGTAAACTTTGTAAGCATAATTGTTTGCAATGATGAAGGCAAACTATGAGGACATGTGAATATAACTAGAAATCCCTTGGGCTAGGGGCAGCACTGAGACATACGTTCATGTACAGTGTAGAAATCTGAATCTTCATAAGCAGAAAATATAAAATGGGTTCTTTGGCAGTAAAGGTCTGGCTGGCCACTGCCAGATAGTCCCTCTGGCAGCTTGAGAGTTTAACTCCAGGATTTATGCGGTGAGTATAAAAAGACTAGAAATAAAGTCAGTTTATCTTTGCTAAACTGGAACCAATCAATTAGGGCACAACTCAGCATCTTCTGTTTCCTATTCTAGCCTAGACTTCCCAGCCAAACAATCCATCCAACACAATTATATAAGAAACAAGGGAAATGTTCAAATCATTTAATCATACTGGTAAATCTGAAAAACTGAATACTGAATTTTCTGATCCTCACTTGTTAACTGTTACAAATTGTTCACTAGAGTAGTATCTATTTCCTGATACCTTAATAAAAATTATTTAAGTAGAAAATCATGATTTTAATTCTGATGCCTGCTTATGCCAATTCCTTACTGCAAAATCCACTTTTCTTTAAAGTACCACAAAATCTAGCCCCAAATGTGCATCATTAATCACTTACCAATGTATTTTTACTTGCTTGCCTTTGCTGAGCAAAAAGAAGGTAGGAAAACATTTATACACATATATAAGACAGTAGTAACCAAAGGCAAAATAAGATATGGTCTTTGAATGCATCTTTCAAACTCCTAACATTACCCCAAAGACAATAGAAGCTAAAATGGAAGGTTTCAATTTATCCTCTGTCTGCTGTTTTATATCACAAGTTCTTGATATAAAATATTAAAGCCAAGAATCAAGAAGTCTGTGCACAGATTCGGGGGAGCTCTATTATTTATAAACAAGATGGCTCAACCACAGTATGTTTTAAGAGGACACAGATTACTGATCACATAGCTTTTTTGGTGGTTTGGACTAGTCATAAAACCAGAGTTTATGAAAAATTTGCACATAGATAACACAAGGATTTGCAGAATTGCCCTCAATCTCACTGTTCTAATTTACAGTTGTCATGCTCCATTCATTGGGAGAATTTTCCCACCCTCTTTCTACAAATAGTTTACATCAGAACTGCAACAGGTTTCTGAAAGTCAAATAGGATGGTGCCACAATCGAAAGATAAGGGAGCTCATTACAGAAACTTAACTTTTGAAAATGTAAAGAACAATTTCAAAACTCAACAAAGCTATTTGTAGCAAGGAGTTAGGATTACAGGCTCTTTGTACCATCAGGAATGAATAATGAATACATTATCCTAACTCTTTTTGAGATCCACAGTGGGGAAAAAAGCTTTCCATATTGGCAGAAATTGCACTCTGGCCATATAGAGATTTAGTTTAATTTGTGGCTACAGCAGCAGGTGGTACATTAAGGGCATTTCCTTAAAAGACAGTAATAAAACATTTTATTTTTTTTTGAAATCTTTCTGAATTGAAGACACTGCATGGTTTCTGTAATTCCTCTTTAGCTGCAAGGAAGACTATCACAGATTATTAAATCTTGTCAGTGATCCAATGTTAGCTGAACTATACTTGTGGGAAAACACCAAATATAAAGTTGCAGAAGAGTTAACCAACATATAAAAATGTCCATAACTGTTTGATGTGACTTCATTTGTCAGATGGATGAAATGAAATGGGACAAATTATGAAGGGGAAAGAGTTTCCTGGAAATATTAGCAGAATCAGACACTTGGGGTGAACAAGCACGTCTTCAGTGTACTAGAACATAAAACAGATTAATCTATGTCCTTTTTTTCCCTTGAAGCATATGTTTGCTAATTGAAAGCAATACTCCATTAAGGAATATTTTATTGACGTACGTGAATCTGGACAGGGAGCAAAAGACCCTCCAACACTTCCCCAGCCCTCAGAAAGTTCTCCGTAATTTTGAGTCAGCCTTTGTTACTGTCGTCATTCGTGATTGTCTTGAGGCAGAGTTGGAGCTCATAGTAACTGCCAGTTGAATCCAAATAACATCTGATTAGTTTCCTGGCTCCTAGCAATCTCTTCTATAATGCAGTGTTGCTGCCAGACCAAATGGAGCTTCCGATATCGCTCATGAGATAAATGAAGGGGATTGCCCCTCCTTCAGGGGAGGAAAAAAAAACATGTAAGTTTGAATCAAATAACTGTCACAACTTTATAATCTGAATTAGCATGTACTCTTTAGATGTTCCTGGAGCTCAGAGTACTCACTGGGACAGGGTTTAATAAGGGATATTCTCCCTTCATCATTGATCACTGAGAACTTGATAGGTTACTTAGCTAATAAAGCAGAAATTTACTCCTTGACTATTTCTAAAATAGGTCAAGTATACCATTCACATTATGGAACCTTATTTAAATGGTCATTGAGGTTTATAACTTGAAGCAGCACTATTCTTTTTTGGGTGGTGGGCCTGAAAGGGGCTCTAGTGGCTTTTTGACCTCATATAGCTTATCCAGCTTCGATTTATGATCTTTGCATAGCAGAAGTTAGGTCTGGGGTATAACACTAAGCCCTAAACTTACATTTTGTTACTCAGAAATATTTCGTTATAATTGTCCATATGATACAAAAATCTTGCTGGTGATTAGCAAATATTTAAATAAAATAGCCATACTTCAATTCTAGAGTTGCACAGTTTGCAATACTGCATAACAGCTAATCCAAAATAACTAAAGTTTGGCTGTTGTCAATAATGGAGAACTGTGAGATCCCCATTCCTTGAAGCATTCAAGTGTCTCAGCTGGTTGGGAGTTTTCAAACTGTCTAATTATTTTTAAAGTTCTGCTTCTTTGTATTTTTCTGGAACAACTCAGATTATCCTCAGTCATTACCTTCTTTCACTGCTCAGCTTTTTCTCCCTAAACCTAAAGACAGGTCAAATGCTGTCACAATAGAAACAAATCTCTGTAAGATCAAAGAAGTCCCAAGCCCCATCTAGTGAGTCTATTCATTCTGAGAAATATTTAAAAAGAATAAAATTTCAATTACACAAAAAGAGTTTACAGTAAGGGAATCTGATCTTTATGTACTTTTGGGACCATTATTAAAGTGGCCTTAACTCCTCATTCTCATCAGCCATCAGTTAGACCCCAGTTCCTACCACCAAAGGACACAGAGAAGTTCAGGATTCTAAATATTTTGCTAATGCTCAAAAGCAAAGAAGGTGGATATAGCTGGCTCATAAAAAGTTTCACGTATTGCAATTGAAAAAAATGAATATCTACTCTAAACCAGACTCCATCACTGGACAAATCTCTTTCTTTTTTATATCAGTGTTAAACCTTTTAAGTAATTCTAAAGAAAGGTTGATTAAAATTACAGAACATTCAAACATTAGGATGGTTGGTATCTTTAAAAATGTTGGAGAAATATCACCTTCAAATTTTGGAGAAGCACACAGTTGTTGAAAATTATATGCTACATTTAGGATGGCATCATATTTAATATTCTAAATTTGAAGCTATTTAAAAAGAGCTCTCAATATATAGCATTAGCTTTTGTGTTTAAAGAACTGTCACCATCCACATACAATAATATGACTAAAATAAAAAATGAACACTATAAAAAGAGAACTGATTGAAACTCTCCTATTTAAAGAAAATCTTACTTTAGGCCAGGGTCTGTTTCTCCATATTCATCCAAGTAAGGAGCTGGATAGGCACAGCCTCTGGCTTTACCTTCAACCAGGACCACTCTGCATTCTCTGATTCTGAAGGACAAAACCACCAACAGGAAATATGATTAAGTGCATGTGTACAAATGATAGGCACTACATCAAAGTTAATCTAGAGGAATGATATGGCCAATATCTGTTAGGAATTCAGTATAAAGACAATATAAACATAGACAAATAGACTAAACTGTATTTTATCTAAATAAAAAATAACAAATACTACTATTTTTGTTGAATCTGTAGAAAACGACCAGTGGATTTTGGGAAATGGGATCAGTAATACTGACTGAATATATAAAAGGGAGGGAGGAGGCTGTCCCTACTTGGGCCACAGACACCCTAGAAAATGGTGGCTGGGACTGTTTCTATTCTATTTCCTGACTCACAACCTGAGGAGGGATGGGAAGGGAAAACTCACAGAAGAACAGAACCACATCTCCTAGTCCAATAATCTGAAGCCAGACAAAATGTCAACTAAGGAACTGCAAAGGCTTTTCTGGCTAGAGCCAGCCTCCAACAGTGTAGATTAAAAAGAACCACTACCACCTTGAAGGCACTTGAGACTCTTACAACAGGTAAGTGGAGACATAAAAAATGCTTATGTACATGTGTACAGGAGGATAAGTACTATAGAGAGAAATTATTAAATAAAATGTTGGGCTAGGTAGTGGATTTACTTGCTGTGAGTTCCCTGAAAATAGGTATTTGGGTTTGGCTTCCATGCATTCTTTCCCCTTGGTTCAAAAGATGGCAATGAGTAACGATTATATATTCCATAGTTAGTAAGATATTTGGGTTTATAGAACAGAATTGTATTACATGGGGAGAATGGAAAGAAAAGTACACACATTCACTTTCTTACACTTTTCTTTCATAAATGTAAGTGACTACTGTTTTACTCTTGATGTTTTGCTGAAAGACCAGGAGAAACAGGCTGATAGAGAAAATGAAGACATTCAAAGGATAACATAAAGTCATAATTTACATGTACTTCCTATTTATTTAAGATTTACCACAAATAATGGAAATGTGAATAGAATTTTTTTTTCTTTTTTTGCTACTTATTCTGTAATATCTTCTCAAATGCAGGTTTATACTCTCACTTCTGATTGATCACTTCCTATCAACACACTGTCCTACCTACCAAAATGGCCTCCGGATTGGATACAGATTCCCTAAGTTCATTATAAAGCTTCCAGAACACTTCCAACTCACTTTAGGAAAATGCAGACTCCAGCTCCACAGTGAAGTGCATGAAAAATGCAAGCTCCGACCTCTTCCCCATTCACAATTTCTTGGCAGCAAACATTCTGAGAACATAGTATGGCCCCACAAAAAAGACAGAGGACAGGATGCTTTCGCTCATCATCTGCAGACCGCGGGCACCTCAAAAGAGAAGAAAAATTTCAATATGGGGAAAAAACACAAGTTAGCAATGAAGCATGTTTTTATCACTGGCCATTTTCCAGCAAAGAAAGCTCTAAAACATAAGGAAACATTTAATTAGATAATTCCTCTTTAATACTACCCCCAGGAAGACTTAATGAAAAATCTTCTGATTAACGCACAGTAAGAAAATCTATTATTACATATATGTTTTCCTGATAATTCTCATGAAGTATGGTGATTAAATATACCTTGAGACTGAGAGTCACTTAAAGAATCTAGTCTTCATCTGACATGCCCAATTTACAGTCAACTAACTGCCTCGCCTGTATTGCTTTAGTCAAGCTTGTGTCCTCAATGCTAAAGGCGTATGACCTTGCTAGGTGCGCAACTGTTCAAAAGAAAAAATTGGCCAGACACAGTGGCTCATGCCTGTAATTCTAGCACTTTGGGAGGCTGAGGTATGAGCATTGCTTGAGGCCAGGAGTTCGACACTAGCCTGAGGAACATAGTGAGACCCTGTCTCTAAAAAACCATAGAAAATTAGCTGGGCATGGTATGTGCGCCTGTAGTCCCAGCTATTCAGGAAGCTGAGGCAAGAGGATAGCTTGAGCCTTGGAGTTCAAGGATGTAATGAGCTATGATGACGCCACTGCACTCTTAGCCCAGACTACAGGAAAGACCCTATCTCAAAAAAAAAAGAAAGAAAAATTACATTTTATAGTAAGGGTTCAAACACATTTTCCCCCCATTTCTTTGAAATATGCATATCTTTAGGGTTGAAATGAGAGATTCTAGTGTTTGAGTTGGCCCACTCTTCCATCTAGGAACTCTTAGGAAGGAAAAAGTGACAGAGTTGACTTGCTTGAACCAAGTTACAGTACTTTGAGATCTGACCACTTTACACAGTGGTACGTTGGAGGCTTGCTGTAATGCCCTCCAAAGAGGACAATGATTATCTTTTAAAAAGGAGTTTTCCATGCTCCTCCTATCTCTGCTGTATAATGAACACAATGGTAAACATCAAGAATTCCTAAATTTGGGCAGTAAAAAGTAAATGCAACCAGAGGAGAGATCCAACTAGGCCCACATTGGGGTCAGAATAAAGAACATCAAAAAGAATCTCCAATAGGGTATTGAGAGTTTATTCTCTGATCCCCAGTTTCTCAGGCAAGATAAAACAAATAAACAAACAAAAACAAAAGCAAACTAACCCACCATTGTTTACATAGAGCCGAGGGTATCTATGCAGAGGCATTCCATTCCTGTTTCCTATAGACAGGAGTGGATATTTATACTTTCAGGGGTTGCACCAGAACATAATTATAACCCTTTTTGCATAAAGCCAACATTATCTTTCACCTTTAGTACAGGATGGCTGAGTTTGAGTCACTAGCCAGCCTACAGAGGAAAAGGCAGGAAGGTGCCTAAAGTACAGTAACTGATCAGCCACTCTCTAACACCAGGGATGGTTCAGTCTTAATGGAAACTGGTGGTGACAATAAAACTGAAAAAGACCATAGAACTTATCTTTATTCTTATGTGAAACCAGTGAGTAGTAATATCATACAGGGGGATCTTCACTGTGATTAAACACTAACTTCTCTTCTCAGATTCCCCTAGGTGCCAAAAACCTGATACTCTTTACTGCCTGGAAAACTGCCTGATACTCTTTACTGCTCTGTGGTAGCAATGCAGCCCTAAGATCAGGAGAATCACTGAATTTAGAACTGGATACAATCTTTGAAATTACCAAGCTAATTTTTTGAGAGTTGAAAGGAAAAGGGACTCAATCATTCTTTTAGTAGGCTGCCTAGAAAGGGGGCTAGAATATCAAGGTCAATTTTATCTGGTAACAGAGGCTGGAGCATAAGCTACTCAAATCCCTACCGAGCCGGTTAAATACCCTGGCTTCACAGCTTAAACCAATGGTTCTAACTAAATAAGAAAATTTCCTTAGTCATTCTGCAGGGCAGTGATTCTCACAGTGAGCCAAAGAGAGGTTCTTGAAGATCTCAAAATGATCCTAAATATAATCTTTTTCTCTGTTTCCTTCAAATGATAGCAAGTTATTTAACATATGACTAAGGATTACTATACCATGGCAGTTAAATAGGGTTACTAACTGGTAACCTTAAAACAAAAATGTAAGGGTTATTTGTGTTTGAGAGCTCTAATTTAAATATCTTACTAAGTCTGGCTGCCTCACAATGCTTAGTAACATTACAAAACTCCTGAGCCTTGGAATTCTTTCGATTTGGAAAAAGGATGCTTTGTCATCAGTAAATAATCATTAAAGTCTTGACTAGACTTTCATTTTCAGCCTGCTGAGGTTCTTGTCTTTTAATTACAAGTTACTACTAGTTTCATGTCATCATTGTCAAGGTGGTTTGTCTGCTATGGGAGGTGATGTGATACCACCTGAGTGTCCAGGATACATAATTGCATCAACAGAAGTTTGGCTTATTATTTTCAAGACATGATGCGCTGTGATTCAAATACGAGCTATTCACACCGCAATGGCTAGAGTAGACATGACTATAATTCCTCCATCCAGTGACATCTCATTGGTGGTGTGCTGGTCATTAATTTATGCTATTCAAATAACTTACATTATTTTATAGCAATGTGAATATAATAAAAATTACTTTTAACTTTATAGAATATTATTTTATTATATAGAAACATGTTTAAGCTTCTGTTCTTCTCTTATAAAAGTAACTCACAGGTAATTCACATACGATGTCAGTAATGAGTACCCATATGTAATAAATTGTTTATTTTGTTTCTCGCCAGTCTTTACAATCATCCAATTCTTTTTCCACTTCAAATGATCAGTGAAAAGGGTGAGGGAGATAAAAACAAAGTGTGAGAACCACTGCTTTAGAGTGGTTCTAAGAGAGGCATGATGGCAAAAAAGCCTAAGGGGGTGTATGCCACTCCAAGGATCCAGGGCAGAACCTGAGTCACAATGCTACTACTATCTGTTTAGCTGTTATAATGAGCTTCCACATAAGATTTTGTTTGTAAAAAGGGTTCGTGTGGCTTAAAAATATTGAGGAATGACATCACAGAAGATGGAAGGGTACAGAGCTCCAGAAATTGTTCTCTCTAATGAAACAACTATTGAGCTGGCAAAAACTGTCTGAAGCAACTATTTTGGAACTCTAGAGTCTTATCAAATACAGCATCCAGGGGGGTACTTGATAAAGGGAGAAGTTGGTAAATTTTGGTGAGTTTTGGCATTTTGTGTAGTGACTACCATCCTCTATTCCCCAAGCCCGTGTGGGGATGGTGGCTCATTTTCCTCGTGTGGCTTGCTTATGCCAAGGTAGGCAACAGGGACTTTGTCCTCCAGTAACTGGGGTTGTGTGTCTAGATCTGTCTGGTGGTTCACTGAGGGGCTGGTAAGGATGTGAAGAAATAGGAGCCCTCATACACTGCTGGTGGGAACAAAGTATTGATACATGCTACAACTTGGGTAAACCTCAAAAACATGCTAAGTGAAAGAAACCAGAAACAAAAGGTTACATCTTGTATGATTGTTTTCATATATGTCTGGAATAAGCAAATCCATGGAGACAGAAAGTAGGACTGCAGGTTATCAGTGGATAGTGGATGAAGGGAATGGGAAGTGATTGGTGTTTCACCAGGGTAATGAAAAAGTTTTGAAACTAGAGAGGTGGTGGTTGCACAACATTGTGAAGACACTAAATGTCACTAAGTTAGTTGTACATGGTTATCGTTGTATGTTATATGGATTTAATTTATTACTTCATCACCTCAATTAAAAAAATTGACAATCACTGTTAAAAACATGCTCAGTTGTCATTTTTAAAAAAGTAAATTTGTTAGCGGTGGTGTATACCAATTATGAGCTCAGAAACAGATTTAAAATAAAATTACACACACACATACACACACATACACTTCTTACCTGAAATGAGAAGCTTGATTTAGGAGGCAACTATAGTCATCAGGAAGCTCTATCAAACTATTTCTTTTTCTAGGGTACCTAGAAATGTAATTTAAAAGGCAATTATATTTTTGAATAAATAAGCCCAGATCAAATATTGACCAAGGTGATAGAAGGAAGAATGGCTTAAAAATAACAAAAGGATTCATATTTGCAATCCAAAGTAATTCCCACCGTTGACTAGATTAAATCTAAACTTCTCAGACTGGATTCCAAATCTTTTATCAGCTGGTTTCCTTTCCAAACTTAATTCCCACTATTTCCTAAGACTGAACTGTTCTAGTTAGATTTCTATACTGACTAGGAAGGTAACATAAAGTAGTGGACAAGAACACAGCCTTTGAAATAGACAGACCTGGTTACAAATCCTAAATTCTCTGACACTTGACAAATCTCTGAATCTAAGCCTGTATGTCCTCATTTGTAAACCAGGGATAAATATTTTATACTCCAATCATGGGCACATCATTAATTTAATAACAGGTTCTCAGGGGGAAAACAAAAGAGAAATATTAAATTAAATGAACTTGTCAATTAAAAGGCCCAAACTAATTAAAGAAATGTTAATATGAATATTAGTATCAAGGACTCAAACTCAGAGAGCCGTTGAGGACTAAATGAGATGAAGTGAAACATAATATACTTCGTACTTAATATACATATTTGCAAATGTTATTCATTCCCACCGTACTAGATATGATAAAAGCCTCGTTTGCAGGCTTCGGGGATCATCTGAATAACAGGAAATTCTCTCCTCAAATCCCAATCAATTTAAATTCTATAATTCTTTTCTTCATCTTCAATACAGTTGTCTGTATTTAGGGCAACCATATCATTTATTGAACAAACTCATACTTTTTTTTTAAATACAGACGGGGGGGGTCTCAATATGTTGCCCAGGCTGGCTTTCAACTCCTAGGCTTGAGTGATCCTCCCACCTCAGCCTCCCGAGTAGGTAGGACTATAGGTGTGCACCATTGTGCCCGGCTTAAATTCTATAATTCTTTCTATATTCAGCTAAAAATTTTCTCCTCTAATACTAATCTGGCTTCATTAAGAATCTTTTCCTCTTGATATTTCTATACCATTAATGGTATATTCCATACATTATTATACTTTATGTTATAATATCTTGAGTTTTATGTTCATAACTAGATTGTAAATTACTCATGACCCAAAAAGAGAGGTATGTGCTACCTCTTTTAAATTTCCCACAGTATTTTAGTACCATGCTGGGGAAATAGTAGACATCTAAAAGGTGACTTGAAATAAAGGACTTGAAATAAAGGAAAAATTGTGTGAGATTAATAGTCCAAAAATATGTACTCATATCTTAAAATTTTATTTTCTCTCTACTCCAAGATCCTTCTTTTCTTGGCAATGTAAATACTGCTGCATCTGAGCACAAGGGCTGGATCTGTTATCACTAAAGCACTAAAGTCAGGTAACAAGGGAAAGTAGTATGTGCACATTTATGGTAGAGGTGAAAGGAGTTTAAGAGGTGAGAAAAGATGAGAAAAGAGGCAAATGTACATCGTCTCACAATGTTTGCTTTACTCATAGAAAAATGGTATAGTGCTGGTATTGAAAGCTGGGGGTCAATTCTTCTGCTTGGGAATTTATTGATGCAGTTTGATCTGAATAAACATTGGACACTGTGCACAATACAAGCCAGGCCCTGGTGGGGATACAAAGAAGATGAGCATGCAGTTCTTACCCTCGCTGAGTTTACTGTTTAGTGATTCAGGGTGCTGGCAGGTATACATGCACACACACGCATGCTCACACATATGGGAGAGAATATATTAGGGCAGGCTTCATGGAGGTGTTATTTAAACTGGTACTGAAAGAAGAGGTGGATTTTTACAGAGCTATAACTTAAAGGAGATAGGAAAGCTGAAGAAAGTTTTTTGGAGTAGTTTCTAAGTAAAACGTAAGAAGGGAAGAGGGGTATACTTCTATTTATAGCTTGCTTTATTCTCAGAAAAAAAGTGGTTTATAGAAATACTGTAAACCACTGCCCTCTGATTTTAATACACTACTAGCAGCTTTAGGATGCTACCTCCTTCTTTGTCTCTTTCTTTTTATTTATTTATTTATTTTGAGACAGAGTCTCACTGCGTTGCCCGGGCTAGAGTGCCGTGGCGTCAGCCTAGCTCACGGCAACCTTAAACTCCTGAGCTCAAGCGATCCTTCTGCCTCAGCCTCCTGAGTAGCTGAGACTACATGCATGCACCACCATGCCCGGCTAATTTTTTCTATATATTTTTAGTTGTCCAATTAATTTCTTTCTAATTTTAGTAGAGACGGGATCTCGCTCTTGCTCAGGCTAGTTTCAAACTCCTGAGCTCAAACAATCCGCCCACCTCGGCCTCCCAGAGAGCTAGGATTACAGGCGTGAGCCACCGCGCCCGGCTGAAAATATAGTTTTGAATCACTAAACAAATCGTAATTAAATGCCATAAAATAGTCATATATTTTCATAAGCTTCCTTCTAAAGAACCATTGGGATCTAGCTTAAAATGGATGTCAGAAAACGGAAGGAGAACAGAAACTCCACTTTGCAACAGTAAGGGTATTACATATGTAGTAGTAAATGT
>CAUYSK010029422.1:0-16962 GCA_963575035.1 Avahi laniger | reverse complement strand
GAGCTCATGTCCTCACAGCTGCTGGGCCAGAGAGGAAGGGTCCTCCCTGGCTCCAGTTTGAAGACCCTGGGAGGACTGTGGGCAAGCTTGGGCTGGCATCCTGCTGTGGCTGGAGCAGGACGTGTTCCCAGGAGCGGCGAGGACTGGACAGAACAGCCGCCACGCGCTGTCTGCTGTGTGGGGCCTGTTCCGTTCAGGTGTGGTCGCCTTCCCTTCCCACCTCCCCGCCGGCCCGGCTTTGCTTCCAGTCCCTGCTGTTTTGACCCAGGGAATCGAGGTGTCGCCCCAGGAAACAAAGCACGGCGTTCTTTGTGTGCCACCCCTGGCGCCGCGCCCTCCCCCCGCCGCTCCTACCGTCCGCAGCGGCGGCTGTCCAAAATGTGACCGGAGAAAATTCTCAGTGCCGAATGTAAGAGATCATGAAACGTGATGCCACGTGAGATCTGCTCTGTGACTGGAGTCTGGGGCGTCTCGGCGAGATAAACCGACTCTGTGGACCTCGAGCAGCCCCTGTCCGGTTTCTGTTGGCCCATCCTGGCTTCTTCATCCACGGCACTTACACACTTGCAGCTCCTCGGTTTGTTTGTTGCTTGTCTGCCCCCTGTCCTGCTAGAACGCGAGCTCGCTGAGGGCTGGATCCTGTCTGTCTCGGCTCTGGCAGTGTGTCTCACCTGGCGCGGTGCTTGGCGTGCCCCTGCAGGGGATGTGCGTGACGGAACGTGCCCTTTTCCGAAGCTTGGGGTGTTGCCGAGGTTTTCCACTTTTTCTCTGCACCTGGTGACTTAAAGGTGTGCACGCACTTCTTCAAACGCACTCTTGCTTGTGGAAGTTCCTTGAAGTCTCTGGGACCTGAGCAGCAGTTTTCTCCTGACATCTAGTGTCATTTCCCACGACTGTCACGCCCCGTTAGTCATTTCAGTGACAACTTGGAAGACGGGGATTCCTGGTACAAGCAGAGAAGTCGAGATCGGAGAGGTATAAACCTACGGCAGCGACCGCAGTGCTCGCAGCCTCACCTTCTAGAGCTTTCCCACTCATCCCCGAAATATTATTTATTGGCGGGGGCTCCATTCATTCTCTTGAATCCAAAGTCCCAAGTCTTCACGTTGACCTGGCTGCAGCATTTGCCACTGTTGATTGCTTTTTTCTGACTGGAACTTTCTCCACCCTTGGTTTCCATCACACAGAGGTGCAAGACCCTGCTCCTTCCTCATTTGCCTTCTTCCTCTTTGACGGCCTCTGTTGGTCTTCCTCAAAGACCACCCCCCCACACCTCCTGCAGCACATGAAATGACACATTGCCCGGCGGACCTGCCCCCGTCCATCTCCTCGTCCTAGGTGACCTCATCCACTCCCTGGGGGCCAGTCACCTTCTGCATGTGCTGGGTCTCAGCCACACGCGCCGAGTCAGAGCCCGGTCCTGAGTGTTAGCAGTACGCGGCTCAAACTCAACAAGCGCAGAGTGGAGGTAGTTTTCTCCCCACATCCCGGCTCCTATAGCTTCTTTTTCCCTCGGCATTTTCCTGCCTCTCACCCAGCTTGTAACTGAGTCCTGTGGATTCTACACCCTCAGCATCTCTCTGTGACCCTCCCTCTCCTCCTGGCTCCTGGCTTTTGCTGCCGCCCGCGTCATGGCTTGTGTCCCCACCTCCTTGCCTCCAGTTCTGCCATCCTCCCGCCTCCCGCAGGGTGGTCGCCCCACAACACAGCACTGTCGTGTAACTCTCTGACTTCAACCTTGCAATGCCTCCAGACCTTGAATGCAGGATTTGGTCCCAAATCCTTGTCATCGGAGGCCCTCCATGGCCAGGCCCCTGCGCATCTCGCCAGCCTCCCCTCCCTCCCTGCACCCTCTACTCCAAGGACCGTTTGCAGGTGCCCCGTGTGCCAAGCTACGTCGTGCTGCTTCCTCCTCACGGATGCCCCTGAATTACTGCACTACGGCAGTCACAGAAATGCCACAGCCTGGGGGCTTACACGGCAGAAGTTTATTTTCTCACAGTTCTGGAGGCCAGATGTCCAAGATCAAGGTGTTGCGAGGGTTGGTTTCTCCTGAGGCTTCTCTCCTTGGCCTGCAGATGGTGTCTTCTCCCTGTGTCCTCACATGGTCGTCCCTCTGTGTGCATCTGTGTCCTTGTCTCCTCTCTAGTAAGATCACCAGTCATGTTGGACGAGGGCCTACCCTGATGACTTCATTTTAGCTTAACTGCCTCTTTAAAGACCCTGGCTCCATATACAGTCATATTCTCAGGTACCGGGGACTGGACTTCAACGTATGATTTTTGGCAGACCATAATTCAGCCCCTCACACTCCTCCTTCTGGCTCAAAATATGTCATTGTCACATGCAAAATACCGTCACCCATCCCAACAGCCCAGAGTCTGAACCCTTTCCAGCATCAACTCTAAGTTCAAAGTCTCATCCAAATAGCATCTAAATCGGGTGTGGGTGAGGCTCCAAATATGATTGTTCCCGAGGCAAAACCTGTCTCAAGCGAGGAAGCTGTGACGTCAGACAAGTCAGCTGCTTCCAGAACCCAACGGCGGGACAAGCGTAGGACAGACATTCCCGTCCCCAAAGAGAGAAATAGGAACGAGAAAGGGGCCACATGTTGGGACAGTTTAATGTATGAATTTTGGGGTTGACTCAACCCATGACAGCCTCTGTTTAGTGAACCTGGAAAGTGCCACTTTCCATTTAATATCCAATTATTAGGATGCTTGTTTGGGACCCTCTTCCTCCTTCGTGCCTGCCCAAGCCCCACCCGTGTTTATCTCCGTCGCAGCCCCTGTAACTCCTCATTTCATCTATTTGATCACGTGAGCATCTTCCCGGCCACACTACACATCTCACGGCACGTGGCGGCCTTTCGGTTCACAAGCGACTATCGCACACGCATAAGCTCCATGAAGGGGCGGGGCCCCCTCGGAGCCTAAAGCGATGCCTGGTTACGCAGCAGATATTCACCAAATATTTATTGTATCTGTGAGTGAGTACAAACAAACATTTCCACACCAAATGTATATCGTACCCACACCTGGGTTCTGATTTTCTAGGAGTCTATGAATCTTTGGAGTTTTTCTTCAAGGAGAGCCCAAGGGGACAGCAATACTCCTCCTTCCCCTCAAGGGCCAGATCCCCGCTGAGCAATCATCAGATGCCTCCGGGTCTCCCGATGACTCACCGAGAGCTTTCTTGGGAGCAGTGGGAGGAGATGACTGCTGATGAAAATAACCACGGGCACTCGAAGCGGCCTGGAGCCTCTGTCAGTGCGGAACGCTGGGAGCGCAGCTGAAGGTGTCTCCCGAGCAGAGGAAGGCAGCCTTCTATCCCTCCTGCTCCCGTGGTTCATTTCCGTGTTTAGAGAGAGAGACAAATGTAGAGTACATGAAATAAAATAGCCACTGCTCATAAGTAGTCGGCTGCTGGTACCACATGGAACGCTCTTCATGAACCGTGAAGGAGACGCGCAGGAGGGGTGCTTAGGCGACAGCATTCATGTGATCATTCATTCCGTGTTGGTCTGTTTTGCTCCCTGCAAAGGGCTTTCCCATACCTTTTCTCACTGTTGATCACGTCAGCCGGACAGAAAGGCAATCTGAGAGAAGAAAAAAGCTCAGAGAGAATCACTGACTTGCTTGAGATATCACGAGAAGGCGATTGTCAGCGTGTGGTCTGAGGACCGGCAGCATCTGCAGCTCCCGAGAACTTGTTAGACACGCAAACGCCAGACACGCAAACGCCAGCCCCGCCAGGGCTACTGAGTCAGAGGCCCTGGAGCCGGGCCTGGGAGTCTGTCTTGCGAGTCCGGCAGTGATTCAAAGGCATGCCCCAGTGTGAGAACTCCTGGATGTCCCTCCGTTCATTGAATGCTTGCCTGTTAAGAGCTGATGATATCTTGCAGGACAACCTATTGTGATATGAATTCACATTTTACTTTCGCTCCCACTGCAGTCCATGAAGCTCTGTGCTGTCCAGTTCTGGCTTCATCTCCAACTTCTTTCCATTCTATTCTCCCTCCCACTCACTGTTCTCAGGCCACCCTGGCCTTCTCTCTGTTCCTTAGACACAGTGTGCTTTTTTCAAAGGTCCCAGGACCTTTGCACATACTATTTCCTCTGCTCAGAATGCCATCTGGCTCGATTCTTCTGATTTTTTTATTTAGTTGTGTTTTGAGACAGAGTCTTGCTGTGTCATCCAGGCTAGAGTGCAGTGGCGTCCTCATAGCTTACTGCAACCTCAAACTCCTGGGCTCAAGTGATCCTCCTGCCTCAGCCTCTCCCAGTAGCTGGGACTACAGGTGCGCATCACCACACCCAGCTAATTTTTCTGTCTTTTTTGTAGAGATGGGGTCCCGCTCTTGCTCAGGCTGGTCTCAAACTCCTGGCCTTAAGTGATCCTCCCACCTCAGCCTCCTAAAGTGCTAGGATTATAGGTGTGAGCCACTGAACCCGGCCTTGATTTTCTCACTTTAAGTCTCAAGACAGGCATCCTCTCTTCAGTGAGAGCTTTTCAGGACTCACTCACGTGCTGACAAATCCCTCAGTTTATCTCCATCATAGCATTTGACGCCTCCTGAAGTTACCTTGCTTGTTTGTTAGAAAGTAAACTCCCGAGGGCAAGGACCTGCCGTTCTCATCCACTATCCTGTCTCCAGAGCCTACTGCAGTGCTTCGCACATAGTAGACACTCAACAAACGTTTGTTGAAAAAATAAACCACAAACTAGACGCAACTTGAAAGAAGGAAAGGCAATTTTCCCAGCTCAGTCTAGGCTCTCCTTTGGGGATGGGGGTGGGGAGGACATTTAACAGCGTCTTTGAATATCAGCGTTACTGACAAGAGCTGCAGTTGTTGCAGATGGGAGGGGCGGGAGGTTGGCTTTGGATAAGGCAGAGTGTGGCTTCCTTGAGCCTGGAAGGGGATCTCTCTCTCTCTCTCTCTCTGAAAAACACATAATATGAAATCTCTCCTCTTAACCACGTTTTACATGTACACAGTGCCGTTAACTATAAGCACATGTTGTACACAGACCTTCAGATCTCTCTCGTCGTGTGTGGCTGAAGCTAAACACACTGCGCAGCAGCTCCCTGACCCTCTTCCCCAGCGCCTGGTAACCACCATTCAGCCTCCAGCTCCTGGGAGTTTTATTACTCTAGATACCTCATATAAACGGAATCGCGCAGTATTTGCCCTTCTGTGACTGGCTTAGTTGACTTAGCATAATGTCTTCAAGGTTCATTCATGTCGCAGGATATGACAGGATTTCCTTCCTTTTTAAGGCTGAATAATCTCCCGTTGTATGCACAGGCTACATTGAATTTATCCATTCATCCGAGGACAGATGCCTGCACTGATTCTACAGCTTGGTTTTTGTGAACAGTGCTGCAATGAACATGGGAGAGCAGATATCTCTTCTAGATCCTGATTTTAGCTCTTTGGATAAATACCTGGAAGTGGGATTGCTGGATCAGATGATATTTCTATTTTTATTTTTTCGAGGAACCTCCATACTATTTTTTATAGTGGCCGCACCATGTTACAATCCTACCAGTGGGGCACAAGTGTTCCAATTTCTTCACATCCTCATCAACACTTGCTATTCTGTGTTTTGCTTGGTTTGCTTTGGTTTAGTTTTTGTTAATGGCTATCCTAGCCGGAGTGAGGTGATGTCTCACTGTGGCATTTCCCTGACGATTAGTGATGTTGAGCATCTTTGCATGTGCTTGGTGGCCACTTGTATATCCTTTTTGGAAAAATGTCTATGCAAGTCCTTTGCCCATTTTTAGGCTGTGTTGTTTGTTTTTGTGGCTATCTATTAAATTTTCTATCTGGTTTTTGTTTCTGCCATTTACAAAGTTCTACATGGCAGGCATTGTGGGAAGCCCTTGAAACCTACAATCTCATTTTATCCTTATAACAACCTTAAAATGCAGATACAATCACAATTCCCATTTTACAGATGAGGCATCAAGGCCCAGACAGGCTAAGCCACATGCCCAAGGTCACACGGCTGGTGAGTGGTGTAGCCAGCGTCAGGCCAGGCTTGTAATCTGGGAGCCTCACTGCCTGCCACCACCGTGCGGGTTGAGCGGGGGCCTGGGGCAGGGTCTCCCCCCTAAAGCCCAGGAAGATACCAGGTTGGGAGGTAGGAACCTGGGATCTGCTAGTCTCAGGCATGCTCCAACTAACTGGGGGGCTCCTGGCACAGTTACCTCTTTGTACTGGGCCTCAGCGATGGCATCGAGAGTTGAGGGATGGGAAGGCATTTTCAAAAATGCCTGCGAGAAAGAAGTGAAGTACTGCTAGGTTCACAGGGCTGCTTCGTGAATCATGCCTGCATCTCCCCCCATCTCAGAACCTGGGACCTGTCTCTGGCCCATGGCTTACAGAGCGTCTGGGCTGGTCTTGCTTTCTGGTGTGTCTGTCCTCAAACATCCACATGGCCCAGCAGAGAGGGTAGGGAGCATCTGCAGACCAGTGCTGGCCTCCTTGTTGGGACCGTCCTCTATTACCCAGGGGTCTTCAGGAGCAGAGGGCTGGGAGTGGGGCTTCAGGGTCCTGCTCTGCCACAGTCACCCCTGAGACTTCGGGCAAGTTCACCCCAGGACACCTGATCAGCACCAATTGTTCCCCTGTCCAAGTTCCCTCCCTGCTTTGCCCCCGTCCCCTTCCACGTCGGGGCCACCCTAACTGTACCCCAGGAGACAGCCTGTTTCCCTTGGAGGAGGCTCCACCTGAATCTGCCCGTCTGCTCTCTGAGAGTCCAAACTAACATTTAACCAGGAAGTCATAACATTTCACTTAACTAATGAGGTTCAGGGAGGACAGAGGCTTCCCCAGACCCACCGTCCTGCCATCTGGTGGATGGATAAGAGGATTATGTGAGTCCCCTGCAGCTGCGGCCGCTGGGAGAGAATGGCATTGTTTAGGAGGATAAGAGAGGGGAGAGCGGTTTGGTAGACGTGCCGCTGTTATTACATTAGCACATTGACTGCCAGACTAAAAAACAAATTTTTTCCCTTGGGGCCATAGTGTGTTATTATGAAAATAGAATAAAAACTTCGAAAACAAAACACTCCTTTCTAATTTAATGGAAAATTTGTTATTTTTTATTGTTTTCTGTGGTTTTGTCCAGGGGGCCACCCATCAGGCAAACACACAGGCTACAGCGGGGCAGTGTGAGTTGCCTGCGCACCGTGGCTGCCAAGGGAGAGAGCCGTGCGAGGTGCACGTGCTTCACCACCCGGGCTCAAAACCAGCGTGAGTTAAATACAACTCACATGGCAGTTACGCGTTAAGGCACACTCCAGAGCAGCACACATCTAATTGCTTGAGATACTTAAACAGTCGTTCGGCAGAAATCTGAATCAAATTTGATAGCAACTTTCTCTAGAGCGTCAGCTCCAAATGCCATTAGAAGCTGGACTTTGGAAATGTTGAAATTTAGGATTCATATACTCATAAGTCACAGGTTCTTGCTGACTTATGTTGACACATGGCAATCAAGGTGGATTCTAAAGAGTCACTCTAGAGATGTGCTTTCTCCGATTCGATTTATTTTGGGAAATGTAGCTCTGAAACCTAAAAAGGTTACGCCGAGAACTCTGGAAATTCTAAGCGTGATCACTGAGGTCCCGCTGCTTCCAGCTATGGGAACCGTATTGCCGGGACTGGCGAAGTAAGAGAGACGTAGCAGGGGTGGGGTGCCTGCGAGAGGGAGAGATCGGCTCCTCTGGCAAATTATAATAAAAACAATAAGAATAACAGCTGACTGTCAGTCAGGAGAGGTTAGGACTTAGTCCAAGTTAAACAAAGCCGACACTGGTCAAAGTGGTAAGGACAGGGAGCTCACCTTCCCTGAAACAAAGGGCAGGAGATGGTTTAACAGTGGTGTGCTAAGGGAAAGGTGCTGAAGGTGTTAGAGGGTCAGTCGTGTGACCGGGCCACCTGGATTAGTTGATTGGCATCATCTGGAGGAGGAAGACACTGTTCTTGTCTTTACGACGGGAAGCAGGTGGGAGGGAGGTGCCCATGCAAGGCCCTTTAGCCTCCCCAGAGACTGGGAGACAGAGAGTGATCCCCTGAATGTTTGCATTTTAGCGATTTCTCTCCCAGTCTCAGGTCCTGGAAACCATTTGGGTGGTAATTTTACATCTCAAAGAGCAGAGAAAGGATTTATAATTGCAGACTTTCCGGAGTAACTGCTCTAAGCAGCGGGGGTCCAGGGACCTGTCTGCCTGTCGCTAGGGTATAGTCCAAACAAACAGCAAATAAATTCTCCTGCAACCTTGGGCTTTCTCCCGCAGGTCTTTTAATGGGGGCTGGTTGCATCCTGGGGACAGGGCCTCATGCTGCTAGAAGCCGTGCTGGAGTCTGGTCGTCTCGGTGTGGAGATTAGGATGGAGTCCTCGCGTGTCAGGAGTTCTGCAGTTCTTGGTACTAGACACTGGAGAGTCTCAGCTGCGTGCACGGGGACGTGGGCTGGTGCGTGCTCCGCGGTGCTTCTGCCATCAGAGGGGCTGGGAAAGGGCAGGGGAGCCCGTGCAGGCCCTGAGTTCCTGCCTGGATGTTACCAACTACTAATCCCAGGAGCACACCTGAGCTAAGCATGGCACAGGCAGGCAAACCCTTCAGGGAGGGGAAGTGTTGTTGAAACCACAAGGGGGTTTCGGTTTGGATCCAGTTGTTTGTTGCACAAAGATCCAGTCATTGGGACAATGAGGATTGTCACAGTACGACAGAGTTCTTGTCGGGAAAACGGGAGAAGCTGCCTCAAATCTGTCTCTCTAAGGGAAATCCTGGGCTTTTTAAGGAGGGGCCATGTGCCTTGGGGCAGGTAGAGGGAGATGATGCAGGTGTCAGGAGGTCTGCCCTGGGGCCTACAGAGTCTCAACTCCTTTGTTTTGTAGAAAATCCATCATTTCAGGCCCAGTGTGGTGACTCTGGCCTACAATCCCAGCACTTTGGGAGGCTGAGGCAGGAGGATCACTTGAGGCCAGGAGTTTGAGTCCATCATTTCTGGGAAACAAGTCAAGGGGTGAAGTAGTTAGTTAAGGGAGAGGACTACAAAAAACAGATAGGGGTTCAGGGAGCCGGTTACAGAACCCAGCGACTGCACCGTGTGACTCTGTGACTGAACCTCACTAGACCTCTTTGTTTGTTTGCTTTTTGGGAAGACATTTTTTTATGGTGGTAAGAGATACATACCATAAAATGTATTATTTTAACCATTTTAAGTGAACAGTTCAGCAGCATTAAGCACATTCACACTGCTGTGCAACCATCACCATCATCCACCCCCAGAATGTTCTCATCTTCTTCAACCAAAACATCCAGCAAACAATAACTCTCCATTCCCCCTCCCCCCAGCCCCTGGAAACCACCAGTCTACTTTCTGTTTCTATGAATTTGATTCTTCTTGTCCCGCGTATAAGTAGAATCACACAATATTTGTGTTAGGTTTGCTTAGGGTGGGACCCCAAAAAGTATATACAGGGCACAATGCCGTTAATGGAAAACTTAGATCGTAGAGCCTGTGAAACAAAGCCGCGGGAGTCTGGAGAGTCCGCAGGTTGTGAATCTAACTCCATCGGAAGACAGCTGCAGCGACGCCGGCATTCCTATCCTCCCTGACAAGGAGGAAGCTGCCGGCTCCCTTATCTCTGCAGGTGTCGCTCACTCCCCTCCGGGAAAAACCCTCTATAAAACCCAAGGCTTTCCCTCCCTCGGTGTGGACGCTCTTTCGGCCTCCACCTATCTGCACCCAGATGCTCAAAATAAACAGCATTTTACTACATGAGGTTTTGCGTGTCTCCCTCTCGGCTCCGGACCTAACTTTGTCGTTTTGTGACTGGCTGATTGCGCTCAGCCAATGTGCTGAAGGTTCACCCATGTCGTAGCAGGTGTCAGAATGCTCTTCCTTTGCACGGCTGGCTCATGTCCCACGTACACTCCACAGCTTCTTTACCCACTCATCTGCCGGCAGACACTTGGGTTGCTTCCTCCTTTGGCTATTGTGAGTGATGCTGCTATGAACATGGGTGTGCAAATAGCTGTCCAACTCCCTGCTTTCTGTTCTTTTGGGTATAGACCCAGAAGTGGAATTGCTGAATCTTATCATAATTTTACGTGTAATTTTTAAGGAACTGCTATGTCATATTAGACCAACATTTTGCATACATTATTTCATTTAATGTTCATGACAGTTCTAGGAGGGAGGACAATTATTACTCCTCTCTCAACAAATGAGGAAATTAAGGTGGAAGGAGTTAACTTGCCTATCATAGAGCCAACCAGCGACAGAGCTGGCTTCAGACTCGGGCAATTAGATTCCAGAACCCATGCTTTCGAGCCCCGTGCTGAATTTGCTTTCCTCCACAAGGTGGTGGGCTCCCTCCCTCTGTGAGTGAAGGACCTGCGTTTGCTCAGGGAAAGGAGCTTCCTAAGCAAGAGGTATCTCACCACGGTCGGAGGTGTCCAGCTTTACCCCAGTCCCTCACAGGCTTGGCTATTCTGCAGACAGGATACGACGTGCCGTTTGGTGTGACATCCCTCGGATGAGATGAGCTAATAAGCTCATAATCAGATCTGGTTATTAGAAAATCACTGACTCAACTCTCACTAACAACTTGGTTGCTTAGCGTTCCTCTTACGTAATGACTTAATCGCGGGGGGTCATTTCCATCTGGAACAGAGCTCTCAGACTTTGTAATTCAAATATCTAGTGGATCCAGGCACAAAAGAGAGAGTGGGTTTGTTTATAATCTAGCAAGCCATTCAGAAATAATCCACCCCTAAGGAGCCTTCCCTATCTGTCTCATCGAAGGTCCGGCAGCTAATGCAACTATCTGGGAGCTGGCTGGGTACAAGCGCACACCCACACCCACCACTGCCATGAAAGACGCTCAACTCCTCCTGTATAGTGGCCACTAGATAAAAAACAAAACAAACAAAAAATTGGGGTAGAGAAGAAAGCCAAGAGGGTAAGATGGAGCGTTTATGCTTTGAGGGATATTCTCTGTTCCAAACACACAGCAGTGACAGATGAAATATTGAAATTGAAAACCAAAAATACTAGATAAAGTCAAAGATAAGAGGAACACTTGAAGACAGAGAAGATCAGGCAGAAAAGAGACGGATATTTGAAGAACAGAAATGTTAGGCAGAGAGAGGGCTCACAGCCTCGGGTCTGCCGCGCTCTGGTCTGGAAGTCAGGCTGGAAGTCAGTAGCAATGGCTGGGAGCTGGCATCCTATGGGATAAAGAGAACTAAAAATGCTCCACACAAGCTCACTGTGGAACTGAGGGGCAGAGTAGGTCATGAAAGAAAGCTGGGAAAAAATAAACAACGATTCCTGATTGTCACCTGGGGAGACGGCCTCTCATAAGCTGCAAACTGGGGAGGCCAGGAGACACAGACGAGCCCCACCGTCAACCCGCCAGTTGATTCTGCATGACTCTGAAAGTGCCAGGGGGCAGGAGAGTCCTAAAATGTCACTATAGGACCGTGGCTGGGCCAGAGGTCAGGTGGGGGCAACTGCAAAACCACTAGATCGGAAGGGGTGAGGTCAGAGTGAGAGAGAAAAAAGGGAAAACCAAAAGTTTTCCAACAAAATAAAAAAAATGCAATGTGACTTCACTCCAAATTCACACTGTGGAACAGACTGATAAAGCCTTGAAAATAAGTACGTGTAGCATGCTCAGAGATCCTAGAAGGGATAACTTCCATTTTAAAAAAAAGCAAGAAATGATGGGAAAAACAACCAGAAGCAAAACAGAAACAGGTGATGTTAGGAAGATACCACTAAAAATCTTCAGATCTTGCAAATGAAAAATAGCCATTGAAATTTACTATACATATGGGATAAACTTGATACTTGACAGACTCAAAGAGAAAATTTGTGAGTGGAGAGAGACAAAGGGGGGAAAAAGGACAAAGAGATTTGAAAGTTTCAAAAATTTTTTTTTTTTTTGAGACAGAGTCTCACTTTGTTGCCTTGGCTAGAGTGAGTGCCGTGGTGTCAGCCTAGCTCACAGCAACCTCAGACTCCTGGGCTCTAGCGATCCTCCTGCCTCAGCCTCCCAAGTAGCTGGGACTACAGGCATGCGCCACCATGCCCGACTAATTTTTTCTATATATTTTTAGCTGTCCAATTAATTTCTTTCTGTTTTTGATAGAGACGGGGTCTTGCTCTTGCTCAGGCTGGTCTCGAACTCCTGAGCTCAAGCAATCTGCCCGCCTCAGTCTCCCAGAAAGCTAGGATTACAGGCGTGAGCCACCGCGCCCGGCCGAAATTTCCAATTTGACCCTGTCGGAGTGACTGGGCAGCAGGGTGGTTGCAGAGAGCCGGCCTGGAGCATGAAGGGCGCGGCAGGAGGCCAGATGAGGAAGGTGCCCAGCCAGGTAGACAGCAGAGGGACGGTGTTGTAAAAAATGTGGAACAGAAAGAACAACAAAGTGGGAAAAGGCACGGAGTTAGGCCAGAGAACAGGCCCTCCTCACTCTCAGCTTCAATTAATGAGTCAGGACTGTAACGACCCTAAGCCTTTCAGCTGCACACTGCTATCAAACTATTCTTTCTAAAGCATCAATTTCACTAGGTCTTTAGATAAAACTAAAGGTTTTAAAGAAAAAGAATAGTTTAAATATGTTGCATAAACAGTCATTTGGAGCCAGGTGTGGTGGCTCATGCCCATAATCCCAGCACTTTGGGAGGCTGGGGCGGGAGGATTGCTTGAGCTCAGGAGTGCTTGAGGTTAGGAGTTTGAGACCAGCCTGAGCAAGAGTGAGACCCCGTCTCCACTAAAAATAGAAAGAAATTAGTCGGACAACTAAAAATATGTAGAAAAAGTTAGCTGGGCATGGTGGCGCATGCCTGTAGTCCCAGCTACTCGGGAGGCTGAGGCAGAAGGATTGTTTGAGCCCAGGAGATTGCTGTGAGCTAGCCTGATGCCATGGCACTCTAGCCCAGGCAACGGAGCAAGACTTTGTCTCAAAAAAGAAACAAAAAAGGAAACAGTCATAGTATTTGAATAGATAATCTCCCCAATGACACACAAATGACCAACAAACACATGGAAAGATGCCCAATATCATTAGTCATTAGGGAAATGCAAATCAAAGCCACAACGAGAAACCACTTCACGCCCACGAGGATGGCTATAATAATTTCTAAAAAAAACAACAACACAAAAAACCCGTCTCATTGGCAAGGATGTGGAGAGACTGGAACCTTCATGAATTGCTGGTTGGAATGTAAAGTGGTGCAGCTGCTATGGAAAGCAGTTCTGCAGCTCATCAGTAAGCCGAATATGATAATAGAGTTGCCACACGGCCCAGCAACTGCACTCCCAGGCATATTCCTAAAGAATCGAAAACAGGTATCCAAACAAAACAAAAATTTGAATGTAACTTTTCATAGCAATGTGACAGCCAAACGGCGGAAAAACCCAAATGCTCGTCAGCTCATGAATGGATACGCAAAATGTGGCAGATCCGTGTAATGGATCGTCACCCAGCGCTAAGGAGGATGGAGGGCGGACAGCCGCCGCGACACGGCCACGCCTCAAACACAGGCTCGGTGAACGGAGCCCCACACGGAAGGCCACACATCATGTGATTCCATTTATGTGAAATATCCAGGATAAGTAAATCCATGGAGACAGAAAGCAGATTAGTGGTTGCCATGGGCTGGGGGTGGGGGGTGGGAGGAGCCCCCTGGATGGGGCGGTGAAAATGCCGCACAGCTGGTGGGAGCTCAGCACTGCAAGTGAGCTGAAAACCGCTGCACGGTGCCCTTAACGTAATTAAAACGGTGAATTTTATGTTGTATGTATGTTACCACACACACACACACACAGAGTCACAGCAGGTTTTCGGTGGGTGTCACCTGATATATGATGTCAGAAGAAATTAACGTCACCGTATGATTGAAACCGGGCCATTTTCCTATTCTGTTTGATTTTCGAATACAGTTTTGATTACAAAATATTTCAAACATCCTGAAACCTACAGAAAATAAGACACCCACACATCTGTCACATAGATGTAGCGGAGGTTAACATTTTGTCATATTTGCTTTGGATTTCTCCATTAAAAAAATTAGACATTACAAATACAGGCTTAATCTGACACACGTGCGCGTGCACACACACATGTAATAGATATTCACAGCAGCATTATTTCCAACAGTGAAGAGCTGGGGACAATCTCAGCATCCATCAGCAGGAGACCGTCGAGAAGTCTATATTCCAAGTTGCTAAAATAGGCTTCTGCAAATGGTGCTTGCAGGGCTGCCCAGGAGCAAGGATGGTGAGATTATGTTGGGACTTTTATCTCTGTTTTGCTTTACAGTTTCCAGCGACTGTCGTATTAGTTTGCTGGAGCTGCTGTAATGAAGTTCCACAAACTGGGGGACTTGAGCAACGGAAGTTTATTCTCTTATAGTTCTGGAGGCCGGAAGTCTGAAGTAGGGGTGTCAGCAGGGTTGGTTCCTTCTGGGGGCTCTGATCCACACGTCTGTCCCGAATCCTGGGGGCTGCCAGCAACCATTGGTGTCCCCGGGCTTGCGGATGCCCCATGCCATCCATCTCTGGCATTCTCCCTGTGTCTTCCCGTGGGTTCTCCTCCCCCCGACATTTGAGGACACGTGTGGTCTGTGTCCAACTTCCCCTCATTTTACAAGGATGCCAGTCCGCGGGTAGGGCCCCCTCATCCAGTCAATGACCTCATCTTTACTAGAGCACATCTGCAAAGACCCTGTTTCCAAAAAAGATATTCAATCCCATTCAAGGTACCAGGGATTAGGACCGCAACATACCGTATCTTTTTGAGGGGACACAACTCAATCCGCCACAATCATGTACTATGAGAAACAATAAAAAGATATTTTCACTGATTGAGTGGTAAAAAAAGTTATTAGAAAATAGAGATAAAAGAGAACATAAGCAAAGCCAATTCAAAGGAAGAAATAAAAATTGAGAGGAGACGAAATGGGGAGACGGTGGTCGCAGGGTTCACGCTTTCAAGTTTTAAGAGGAACACGTCTGGATGTAATATACAGCATGGGTGGTGAAGGACGTGTGATCAATTCGATTGTGGTATTCATTACGTGGTGTGCATATGTGCTAATCAGCACGTTGCACATCTTGAATTTATTCAGTTTTCATTTGACAAGTATTTTTAAATTAAAAAATAAAAAACAAAACACAAGGCACATTCTGGGGACTAAAATCCTGTCCCAGTGGTTGTCCTATTTCCTAAATCAAGCTTTTCAATTATCGAGGAAAGCCATGATCACACGAGAGAGCTTCCCACACTTTTTTTTTGGTTAGGCAGGTATGTGCCTTTTAAAATTTCTCAAACTACTGTTTACTTGCTGGAAATTAAAGTCGTTTGCAGTAAAAAAAAAATTGAGATTGGGAGGCTGAGGCAGGAGGATTGATTGAGGGCTGGAGTTCGGAGTTCAAGACCAACCTGAGCAACACAGCGAGACCCGTCTCTACAAAAAATACAAAACATAAGCCAGGTGCGGTGGTGCGCGCCTGTAGCCCCAGCTGCTTGTGACACTGAAGCAGGAGGATTGTTTGAGCCCAGGACTTGGAGCCTGCAGTGAGCTATGGTGACGCCACGGCACTCCGGCCTGGGCGACAGAGTGAGACCCTGTCTCTAAAAAATAAGGGAGAAGACAAACTATAGGGAACTAGAAAGAGGAGGAGGAAATGTGCTAAAAGCGACCCAATTCTTTCTCCACGGTGTGGACTGTTGAAGCAGAGTTACCGTGTAGGTTGTGGGAAAGAGAGAAGCAGAGCTCAGAAGAGGCTGCAGGTCTGAGAATTCAAAACTGGGAGGTGTCCGCAGAGAACTGAGGACTGAAGCAGCCATGTGAGCGAAGCTCCGTGCGGGAGTGACCACCGGGAGCAAAGGGCACAGGGTGGGCCAGGAAGCCCCTGAGAAAACCTCTGGGAAGGAAACGGGGAAGAGCGGATGTGAGGACACCGGAAGGGAGCTGTGGGCCGGACCGCAGGGCCTCCAAAGTGAACAGAGGCAGGAGAGTTGGGGAGGGAGTCAACACCACACCCAACACGCTGGCCAACTAAATGAGAGGAGAGGGGAGGAAGCAGAAGACCCGAAAATGCCACTGGATTCCTCTGGGAAGTCGGTGTCGATTAGCAGATACCACTTTGGTGGAGTAAAGGAGTTGGTGTTGAAACGTAGAAAGAATTCCTGCAGTTTGACAAATGTTCCCTGCTTGACCAAACTTTATCAGACTCCTGACCTTCTCCTAGGCCTGTCTGTGCCTTTCCTTGGAACACCCTGTCTCAGCAGAGAGCCCTGCTAGGTCAGTGTAGCCAGATCCCTCACCCTGGACAGCGGGTCACCCTGGATATCTGCTCGGGCTCCTCAGCCTCCGCCATCCCCCACGTGGTGTCTGGGCACCTGGCCTGTCTTCAGCAAGAATCCCGTTAGATTAGTTTAGCGGCTAAAACCTTTGCTGGAATCCCCCTCACCCTGACGTTTCCTCTTAGGATTTTTCACCCACCGCCCCCCGCCCTGCTCCTCGGCCCTAATTGTCACTTGCCCGGCTGTGACTGGAGTTGAGTCCAATCTCCCCGACTGCAGAATCCCTCGCAGTGTCCCCACGCTTGTCACCGTGGTCCTGAATAAAGGCTTCCTTACCGTGCTTTAATAAGCATCATTGAATTATTTTTTCTTTACAAATTCAACAGGAAAGAGACAACCAACTCAATTGAAAAATGGGCAAAGGGTACGCAACACCGACAGTGGGCTCCTTTATAGAAGTTGCAACGAATAAATCAGAGCTCTAGGGATTGACGTGGATAAATCTGAAAACACAATATAAATAACACAAAACGCAGCAAGATGTGCGCCACACAGTACTTTTACACAGAACCTAACAACAGGTGAAATGCCACATATCATTTACATACATATACATATG
>CAUYSK010029421.1:0-19520 GCA_963575035.1 Avahi laniger | reverse complement strand
GAAGGGCCTCTTTAGTGGATATTTTGGTCAATCTGATGACTGCATGACATGGTGTCTTCCTATTTGCGTTCAATCTCCCTGGGGTCTGTTTAGCTTCTTGTACCTGTATATTTAGATTTTTGGCAAGGCCTGGGAAATTCTCCTCTATTAATTCTTCAAATAGCTTATCCAGCCCTTGAGTATTTTCTTCTTCACCTTCCGGAACACCTATCACTCTCAGGTTCAGTTTTTTCACATAATCCCACATTTCTTGTAGGCTTATTTCTTTTCTCTTGATTTTCTGCTTGATTTCTGTGACTGACTTATTTAATTGGAAGGAGTTGTCTTTAATCTCTGAGATTCTTTCTTCTGTTTGATCTACCCTGTTCTTGAGGCTTTCCACGGTGTTTTGTAGTTTCCTGAATAATTTCTTCATTTTCAGGAGATCGGTTTGATTTTTCTTTAATATTTCAATTTCTTTAGTAAATTTTTCTTCCAAGTCCTGGATTTTTTTTGTGGTTTCTTTGTGTTGGTTATCCATTTTTTCTTGCATATCATTCAGTTTTCTTACAATCCATGTTTGAAATTCTTCTTCTGTCATTTTAGTCTTCTGAGTTTGGTTAATGTCCATTGCTGTGGAGCTATTGTTCCTCTTTGGGGTGTGCTTTCCACTTGAGTCTTCATACTTCCAGAGTTCTTTCGCTGGTTCCTTCCCATCTGGATTAGTTGTTCCTTCTTGCCTTTAGATTTTCGTTTGGGTAATGACACGTCCTGTTTAGTCTCTGAGCCAGTAGGTGGTGTTTGTGGGTGAGATTCGACCACACTCTTTATGATGAATCAGTAGATGCAGTAAAAGGGTGTGTAGGATGACCTCCCTGTCAGTAGGTGGCACTTGCAGGGAGGAGCGAGCTGCAGTGCTGTTTTTGGGTCCTTAAGCTAGCTCTTGTTCCTCTAGAAAGGCCCTCTTGTGCCTCGGGTGGTAGGTGGGGCCCTGGGACTTCCAGGTGTGTCCTTAGTCTCTACCTCAGTGGGGGCAGGACCGGGAGTGAGTCTGGGTGGGGCTGGGTTGGGTAAGCCTGCCCTCAGGCTCCACAACTGTTGTTAGCAGAGGTCAAAGGTCTGTTCTTTACTTCTGTGCAAAGCTGCCGAGAGCGGCTCAAATGGCTCCACTCAGCTGAAAGTCTGGGCTTGGGGGGTTGGGCTGTCCAAGACCCACACTCCGGCTCAGGTCTCACTCCCCTCCACCCTCCCCCTCTCCGTGGCCTCTTCCAGGCCTCTGTCAGCAAGCAGGACCTCAGGCTGATGGATCTCTCTTGGCTGTGACATGGGCCGGGAGGTTCCCTACCCAGGATTGCAGCCTCAACTGGGTTCACGGCTCTCTTTTGGGAGGAGGGTTGCTACTCAGGCACGCTGATCTGCGCCTGAAGGCACACACTCCTCAGTAGGCTCTTTCACAGATCTCTCTTCTGTGCCGCGGGGCAGTGCGATCATCACCTGGGTGTACAGGGTCTGGTCTGCAGGCCTGTCACCTGGGCCCTGGAGATCAATCCCTGACCCTCCCAGGGGGAGGGGTGCTGGTCTTGAATCACCTACAAGGTGCCCAAGTTGGATCTATTTCATTCCACCTTGGGATTTGCCCTGCTTTCCTGGAGTCCCCAGGCAACAGCATCTGGGAGGGCTGGCGGGTAGGGAACTTGTAGTCTGAGTACCCCTCAGTTTGCTGTAGGGCCTCAAAAGGAAAGGTCCCATTCCTTGGAGATGCCTCCGTGTGATCGCTAAATTGTCTCTCTGGGCACCCACAGGTAGAGAGGGGGAATGAGAGAATGGAGCAATAATGGTGTCTGCCGATACGCTCGGGTCTGCGCCCGGGGAGGTGCCCTGAGGGAGCTGGGAGCCTGGTGCCCTGTCCGCAAGAGGTCACTGGTCACTTGCGGCAGCCGTCTCTGGGCTGGTGTCGGCAGGTCTCTCCAACTGCTCAGGAGCCTACCAACAGTCCGAGATGCAAGGGAGGGGGAAGTTAACAACTCTACCTACCTTTGTTGCTGGTCTCCAAGCCTCTCCAGACCTTTCTCCTTCCAATTCTCCTCCGCAACATCTTCCCGTGAAGTCTCCTATAGTTTCAGGCACTGTTCCTTCTGACCCTCACCCAATATATGTTTCTCTGCTAGTTTATTTTTTTTTCTCTTTCTTCTAAAATTTGTGTTTTTTGCGGAGACACTCTGGCGGCTTTTCTCGTCCGCCATCTTGGCTCCTCTACTTAGTGCTCTTAATGTGTCATAACTCTCTTTAAAAATATATGAGAGTTAGGGGCCATCTCCCCTGAGCAAAAGCAAATAGACATCAATTTTGTATACAGTTTTAGAAAGTTCAGAAATCCCTCTGCTCAGCCATGAAATAGTTCAAATCTAGTTTAATTCCACATTTTTGATTTTTTTTCAACTTCTTATTTTGTATTTAGAAAACAGTTAAGCAAATGGACAAAGGTTTATTCAAGGGCAGCTTATTAACAATTATGTTGAAATCTTAATTTAAGTTTCCATTACATACTTTTTTTCATCTCATCTATATGACTCTTGACCTATTTAGACAACTGATTAGACTTAGGTGTATTTTATCTTGGTAGATATGTGTGTTTGATTAAGGCAGACTGATCACCCTCTTCTTCTCTCCAAGTTGGATGGGAAGATTGTGCAGATGGGAGGGAGTCAACTTCCATTTGTGCATCATCCAAGCCATCATACTTATATTTCCTTCCTGAAGTTATACTCAACTCATTGAAATACTCATTTAATTGGAAATAAATGCTGTTTGTGAATCTTGTGTTAAAAGAATCATGCTTACTGATTCAGAGGAATTTCCTTTAACAATTCTTAACCCTAATCTTGCACCAGTATCTATTCATAATGTTTTATATCTTTATTCCTTTTGTTTGGGGAAGCATTCATATTTAAAATTTCTGTCATACTTTATGGTTGTATATCCCATCCTGGTTTTTCCTTTTAAGGTAATAAGTCAACCATACTGCTCTGATATTTTTATTACATAGTATCAACTTTCTTCTCATATGCAGAAATTGCTATTTAAGAACTCTCTAATCAGTAGCCAATCTGTTCTGCTACATCCTTTCCTCTGGTTACTATAACAACTGAAGAGCTGGTCAAATATTCATATCCAGTCTCTTTATAATCCAGACAAAGGCCTTCCAGAAATACCAGTATGCCTAAGAAGTTATTTAAGGAACAACAGCAGCAAAATCAACAGATGATTTTCAGCGAGAATGTATATAGACTTAGAATTGGAAAGGGCCTTAGGATTCATTTATTCTTCTTTCCTACCCAATTCAGGAAATCATCTGTACTAGATCACTGGCAAGTAGCCTTCTAATCTTGGAAACTTCCTCACAGGACATCCTCACTCCTTGGTGCAGCCTATTTAGCTTTAATGATTTTAAAGTTCTTTCTTGTGTTTGTTAGAAATATGCTTCCCAGTAATTTCTACACACTAATTCTTGTTATACTATGTGAGATTTCAAAAAACAAACTGGGCTCATTTTTAATGTGTCAAACATTCAAATATTTAAAGACATATTATTGAAAGGCTCATCTCAGTTTGCCTGCCTGGGATCCATTTGCCTTTCTTTCCATAACAAATCAATCTCCCAATGGGAAATTATCTTCAGCCTATTTCATAGAGAAGGAAACTGAGTCACAATGAAGTTAAATGACTTGCTTAGCCCATGCAACTGGCAAATGGAGGTAATGAGATTCAGATCTATCTTTATATAATCCCTACTAATGGGAACCACCACACGCGAACAGTACAATCAGAGGAAAGGATCATGATTATAATCCAGAAATATAGCCAGTACCTAAAATACTCTCTCTTACACATACATACGTATATCTATCTTCATTATAGTCTTTAAATGTTATGCATTTTAGTATGTTTTAGTCTTTGAAAATTGTTTAACAATCCAACGTACCTGCAGCAACCTTTTTCGGTGTTTAGTGAATCACCGTACTGAAGAGGGTTATCATGATTGATAACAGAGCTATCATGTGGAAAAGCGTATTCTAATATTTTATTGCCTATTTAATATTTTGTAAACATTTAGAGTAGAGAAAAAATATTGCAATTATTTGCAACAAATTTTGCAGAATTTCACAATAGCTCAGAATTGGAACAAACTATTAATGGATGGCAACTGTGAGAAAAGAAATTGACATTATATTCATTAAACTCAATATCTAAACTCTGTCACGATTCTGTCATATTTGTCATAAACAAGTAAGGTTTCAGTGATTGATCTTTAAGTGACTAAAAATCCCAGCAAAATAAAATGTTCTTTATTTGAAGTCAGGGACAATCTTCAATGTATTTTGGGTCCCTTGGCTCTGTTTTGCTGACTTTTTGGTGTTTGGCCTCCAACTGAACTTATTTTATCTCTTGATCCTTAGCTTATTCTTTGTGAGTTGGCTGGGAGACTTGTGTCCCTAGGCAGAAAAACTAATCAGCACTTTGTGAACTCTGCAGATTTACCTGGCCATGAATTTCAGCAAATCTAGGGCAGCTTGGCAGAGGGGTTGGGCACAGCTCCTGGCTGCGTTTCTGTTGCTCTGTCACATTGTGTTACGTCTGTTGCTCCAGCAGGTGTCATACTGGGCTGCGCTTTCCCACAGAAATACATCAGGTAAAAATTCCAAATCATTTCCTGTTCCATAAAGTCTAAAAATAGAACACTAGCCTCAAGCATTCTACCATATAGAAGTGGAAAGTTGTACCATCTTAATTATGAATGCATCAAATATGAAGGCCATTTCCCCCTCCCAGGTCTCTCATGGAAAGTATGCACAGTTTAGGGTTGTAAATAAATGTAGGCAGCCAGTCTGCCATCGTTAAAGGGGTCAAGATTTTGCTTTGCTAGGGCTGAGGTTGCCTTCCCAAAGGGACATGCATTTAACTCCATGGTTTTCATCAGACTCACTTGGAGGAGGCTGCTTGCAACAGAGATTGCTGAGCCCTGCCCACAGTTTCTGAATCTGTGTTTCTAAGTTCCCAGATGCTACTGATGCTGGGACCAGGTTTTGAGAGCTATAGCTTTCACTTAAGGGGTTGTTTGCACTTGGCAGATTTACCCAGATGGAGGAATTAGGTTTCCTTTGTTTCCCTCTTCACCGTTTAGTAGAACAGCCCAGCTTTGCAGCTTTGGAGAATAGCTCGCATTAGTACGCCTTCTTAAAAATAAGAGCATGAGATAAAGTCACATTTCAGATATTCTGTTACATGTTAAAGTTTTTGGATGCAAGTTACAGAAATGGTTTTAGCTAACTTAGATGTACTGCAATAGACACTGTAGGATTCCCACCCAGATCCTGTTTTCCAGCTGAAAGTGCTGTGAATAATGGCTTACAGCTGTGATTTTCTTTAGAGACTTCCTTTTCATGGTGAGAGCTGCCTCTCCCAGAGCTCCCTAACAAGTTTCACACCCACTTCTTCTCCTGGAATAGTCACTGATTGACTGATATGGAGGTACCAAAGTCCCCTTAACTTAAAGTGGGACATTCTGTGTTGTAATTTACAGCCTACAGTTGTGATGTCCAACATAGTGCTAAGCACATGTGGCTATTGAGGCTTTGAAATACGGTTAGTCCAAATTGTGATATGCTAGAACTGTAAAATACACACTGATTTTGAAGACTTACTAAGAAGGAAAGAATGTGAAATATTTCATTAATGATTTTATTTATATTGATTACATGTTAAAATAACAATATTTTGGGTTAAATAAAATGTATTAGAATAATTCACCCATTTCTTTTACATACGTAGCTCACATTATACTTCTATTGGGCAGTGCTGGTCTAGAGCTTCCACAGCCACAGGGGTCAGGTCAAGGATAGACTTTACTTGAGACTAAATATATCTTCAGAAAAAATCAAGTAGATGAGTAGAAGGCTGAGAGCTGCTCAATGAAAAGTCATGATCCCTTAGCCAATTTCTGTATCTGAACCAATTCTTGTACCCAGAATCCAGCAACTAAAGGAGAGTCTGTATCCCGATGAGGAAGGACTCTACAACACTAAGGCAAAGGTATACATCATGTATACATCTGATTTCCCCATTCCTTCCTCCAAAGACCCTTGCAGTCATTTACTGGGGTAAAAATGAACAAGGGAAAAGAGAATACCCATACCTTTTTAGGACTATTGGATACAGAGTTTGAATTGACACTGACACCAGGGATCTCAGAGCACCATCACTGACCCCTTGTTAGAATAGGGGCGTGTCAGGGTCCAGTAATAAATAGAACTCTAGCCCACATCCATCTCACAGTGGGTCCATTAGGTCCAAGGACACACCTGGTGGTTATTTCTTTAGTTCCTAAATAGATATGCATAATGCAACACTCACATTTGTTCCTTGATCTGTTAAATCCAAACTATTTTAGCAGGAAAAGCCAAGTAGTATCCCTAAAGCTTCCCCCTCCCTATTCCTGCCAGTGCAGTAAGTCAAATAGTAATGCCTCCAAGGGAAAATGACAGAGATTAGTGCCACACTCAGAGACTTAAAGGTTGAAGGTACGGTGGTGTCAATCATATCTTTATTTAATTTATCTTTATTTGGTCTGAAACTAGCAAAAACTATATGGATCATAACATATAGCAGTGGATTACCACATACCTAACCAAGTAGTAGTCCCAACTGAAATCTCTAGTAAGTAGTTTGTAGCTATTGATCCTGGGAATGCATTCTTTCCATGCCCATAGGTAAAAAGAAGTGATTTGGCTTCACATTAAACAGTCAAAAGTATATGTCACAGTCTGTCACCAGGTCAATGTTAACTCTTCCACCTGCTGCACAACATAATCTGAATGAAACTGGACATGCTGGACACAATTCTGATCATCACTTTCATCCAATATATTGATGGCAGTATGTTAAACAGACCTGATAAGCAAAAAGCTATAAGCCCTCAGAATGCCTGATAAACTCATGTCCCCAAATGGTGGGAGATAAATTCCACAAAAATTCAGGGGGCTGTCATATTGGTGAAGATGTTATGGGTTCATGGAGCTGAAGTATGCTGAGACCCCCTCTCCAAAGCAAAGGATATGACATTGGATCCTGTAACTGTTAGCATTAAGAAAGAAGAAAAATTCTTGTTATTTCTTTTTGGGTTTTTGAAGTAGCATTTGAGAATACTACTGTGACCATTTATTGGGTAAGGTGAACCTCTGCTAGTTTCGAGTGGGATCTGGAGCAAGAGAAGCCTGTGTAGCAGGTCTAAGATGCAGTACAAGTAGCTCTGCTACTTGAGTCATATGAACTACGGTATCAGAGATATGTTTGGTAGAAAAAGCTGCCACTAGAAAAGTCCCAGTAGAAGAGTGGCAGGGCAGAACCCTAGGATTCTGAAACAAAGCTATTCAGTCTTCTGCAAAAAACTGTACCCGATTCATGAAATACTCTCAGAATGCCCCTGGGACATAGGAGAGACTGAGCATCTGAGCATGGGACATCAAGTGACCATGTAGCCAAAGTTGTCCATCATGAGTTGGGAGATTATCAAACCCTTCCATTCACAAAGTTACAGCAGCAATCTCCTACAAGTAAGACTGTAAGATCCATGTAAGATGGAAAGACAGTCTTGAGACTTTTGATAGTCTTGGGCAAGTCTAGAGACATAGTCAAGTTGCATGAAGAGTTGATGCACACCCTCCTATTATCGAAGTTGCTCAGACACTTATCCCTTAGCTCACACATATGACTCATGGTGGGTATTTCCTATGGTCTGTGCACAAAGGAGTTTAAAAAAAACCCAAAAACATAAACAGAGCTTGATTCATGGATTGCTTGACTTGCTATGTCGGTGTAAACACAAAATTGATTATTTTGAACTATTGCTACACTCAGGGGTGGCCCAGAAAGACTGAATGTGGGGGAAAATTCTCCCAAAGGGCAAATCTTTGGATAGTGAATCTTATCAACTCTGTGTGGAAAGAGAAGAAGTCCAAGGTAGGATATACATGGCAGTGGCAAATGGCTTAGCTGGTTGGTCAGGGGCTTGGAAGGAGCAAGACTGGAAAACTAGGGTTAATGAAATAAAGAGAGAGCCATATGGGTAGACACGTGGGAGTGGGCACAATATATAAAGATTTTATATACACACCAAAGAGTATCCACTCCAGAAGAGTCACTAAAAATCCACATAGACAGGAGAGCTTTGAAAACATGAGTTTATTCTTGAAAACTAAAGGGACTGTACATGCAATATCTAAACTATTTTGATAGTTTTTCTAATTTAAGGTTGCAGTGAGGGAAAATAAAAATACTAGGTGTAGTGATTAGGATATAGAGACTAGAAAACAGAATTTCAGACTCCTCAATACGGTGACATTAAGCACTATGAGTTTTATTATTTTAGATACCAAATAGGGTATGACTTCAAAAAATTTACAATCAGTTTTCCATGTTGCAGACAGAAGACCTCAAGAAGTGTTTAGGATGAATTTTCTGGCTATCAAGGTCTTAGGATAGTTTAAAAAATATTGTAACATTCTTAGAATATTATTTTAGTTATTTGAATAATGTGGAAAGGGAATTTAAAAATCTTTCTTCATAATTATGTCTAACTCTTTTAATTTTGGGACCTGAGAGAAAACTTCTGAGACCTAAATTAGCCTTCACCGAATGTGGTAGGCAGAATAATGCCCCCTCCAAAAATGTCCATGCCCTAATCCCCAGAATCTGTGACTGCGTTACTTTACATGGCAAAAGGGACTTTGGAAGCATGATTATGGTTAGAGACCTTGAGATGGGGAGAGTAGCCTGCATTATCCAGGTGGGCCCAATCTATTTAATAATTACATGGACCCTTAAAAGCAGAAAATGTTTGCCAACTGTGGGTAGAGAGATGAGATAGTAGAAGAAGGAGGAGGCATTCAAAGTGGAAAAGACAAACCTTTGTTGCTGGCTTTGAAGATGGAGGAAGGGGACCATGTACCAAAGCATGTGGCTGGCCTTTAGAAACCAGGAATGAGTCTCAGCTGAAAGCCAGCAAGAAAATGGGGCTCTCAGTCTTATAAGGGTCTGAATTCTCCCAACAACTTAGATAAACAACAAGATGGATTTTGCCTTTGATTTTTCAGAAAGTAATGCAGCCCTGCCAACACCTTGCTTTTAGCTTGGTGAGACCAGGTTGGATTAGTGACCCACAGAAATGTAAAATAATAAATTTGCATTATTTAGACCACAAAATTGTGGTAATTTGTTACTACAGCTCACAGATAACTAATAAATTGGACTTTCCTGGTCTTTATCTACTCATCTGCAAGTAGGGATAATGCTATCTCCCTCTCCCACTGAAGACAAAATGAGGCATGAAACAGTGCCTAGAAAACTTTAAAATGCTGTACAATCAGGTATTATTAGGTTTAAAACCAGCTGATCAAGTACGCTCAGAGAAGGTCTTGTTGGTGCAAATAGCCAATTACCCTGATTGTTTCCAGTGCTCGGAAATGCAATAAGGTAAAAGAAATATTTCAAATTCGGTTTTGGTACATTAACATTTGACAGTATCTAGACCTAATGAAATCACAAGAATAAACACAGAAAGCCCTTAGTGAAGATTATACACTTGTGACAACAGGAATAGAATACCAAGAACAAAACCAGTATTGTTTTTAATGTAACTCTTGGCTGCTAGCAAGAAAAGTTAATTAACATGGGCTACCCAAGAACCAAATAATAGATCTGTCTCAATTTTAGTTTATTGAGTTCGTTTTGATTGTAATGATTCTCTGGCATCAATAGCTACTTGGTATTATCAGTTCCTTTGCTCTGATTTCTCAGTCAGTGAGGCAATGCAAAATAGCTGCTTATTTCTTGCGGATGGTCAATTATGTTGGCTCATTTATTTTGGAAAGGACCACAGAGCTCACTTAGGTAGGTGGATGGGCTACCTCTTTGCTTTTGGGGATAATGATTTCCAAAGAAACTTTTAAAATTTAGGGTAATTTGTTCTGATTTTTTTTTTTTTAAAGACAATCAGAACTAGGTGGGTAAGCATCTTAGGAAATATTTATTGCAAGGAAGCTATTCAAACTAGTTCTAGTGAAGTGAAGCCATATTAATTTTAAGAATTCAAAAGGCAGTTTTAAAGGTATAAAAACTAAAATATAGGTATATTTGTGAAATTGGGAATTGGGAAGCCAGAGACCAAGGCTTCCTCATCCACCTTTAATGAAGTTTTTGGTCTTTTGTCTTTGCTTATCTCTAACTACTCGGTCCACCTTCCTGCTTCTGACTATAGACCACCTGCTTGGTTTTTGGCATACATATGGCTAAAATTGACTCCCGGGCTGCCTCTATGTGCATAGAATTCAATTGCACATCTCATTCCCCTCTTCCAATCCCTGCCATACCATATCTGTGCCTCTTAGTTTAAATTAAATATAGACAATATGATTGATCACTAGCTGGTTAAAGCATTGAATACTTTCAGTCCAATGCATATCCCTAGTTCAGTAAGCTGTAGCATTGAGGTCACATGGTACAAATTTGGCTGCAGAGGTCAGTAGGTAGGTCCTAGAGAAGAGGGCTCTGGGGAGGCAGGAACCTTAAGACATGTCTCTGTTATTTAGTCACAGTTAAAGCTTTAATTTCTTGCACCTGAAAAATTAATCAATTTTCTATTAGGTTTATGCCCTAGACCAAAGTTTTTCACTATCTGACTTTAAAGCATTACATAGTCCCTCTTTTTTTATTAAGGTAATAATTAAAGTGAGTATAATATCTTATCTGAAATATACATGTCTTATAAATATTTTTCAAATTAATAAAATTTTTGACCTTTGTGTTTTATAAGCATAACTTCCCTATAGTTATTCCCATTAAGGCTAGAAATAATATGTATTCATGGTTTGGATTATGCCAAGGTTGTTTATTTTGTTTTCTTTAAGAAAGAACTGATATAATGTTCATAGTCTTGGGCTATTTTGAAGACTCTGGAATTTTTTTTTTTCTTCTTCCTGAGGGTAGGAACTTACTCTAAGCTTTATGTGTCCTCTGGGACACATAATATCTCCTTCAAATATGCATTGATGTATAAATAGTGAATCAAGGAAAGGACTTGCAATTTAGAAATAAGAATTTGAGTTCACAGAGTCCAAACATGTAATACTGAAACAAAAATCTAAATTCCTTATTTTCGGAGAAACTTTACTCTACTTTATCTGCGATGTTTCATTAAAAGAACATTAAATGGTATTTTGGACAGTGCAACTAGAAATTTTTATGAGACTAGTAATGTTGTGGAAAGTATCTCTAAGGCTGTTTCAGTTCTAGCGTTCTAATTAATTTGAAGTTTTTGAAGAAATTGATTACAAAAGGATTTAGTGATATAATTTTACTCCCAGATGTATTAGACAAGACCACAAAGGACTGATCGAGGATTAAGAGACTGACAGCAATGACCACACCAACTGGCATGAAATTACTTTCAGTATGGTTTATTTCTGGACCATTAAACAGAATAAGTGACATGAAGGACCCAAATGAGCGAATCAATACAGTCCTCACAGCATCTGTCTACGTTTTCATGGAGATGACTCTGATACTTGGTGCTCGTTGTAGGCTGCATGGACTGAGCAATCCATAAGGTCACAAAAGCAAAGAAATTAATTTTGAATTGTTACTTTCATTTTTTTTTTCTCCTTTTGAGTTGGAGAAGGGACTAAAATAAGTTATTGCTGCTATTGCTAGGGTTATATAATTCCATGTTCTATTTCTTACTGGTATACAGTCCACCTATCCATGGCCTACCACATTAAACTATTTGTTTTTTCCATTTTACCTTTAGGAAATTGAGGTCATGAAAAAGAAACCCCAAAACACTACTGTCAGGTTCTCCATTAGACCACACATTCTGGAGTCATAGTAAATGAATTTAGATTCTGACTTTGCTAAGCTGTAAGAGCTTTGGCAAGTTACCTAACTTCTTTTTGTCTCAGTTTCTCCAATTTTAAGATCTAAATAAAAGAATTTCTTATTCCAAGTATGACCAAATAATGGGTATCAGAAATACTCTCCTACAAGAAACAATTATAATACTGGATAAATGTACAAAGCATCTGCATTTGGACATTGGACAATAGGCAGTAGAATGCAGTAGTCCTTGAGTGAAGGAAAACACATGAAGTATATCACCCCAGCTTTCTGATTAGAAGCACCTTCCAAATTGTGGAACATGTAATTGGAACTCAAACAGAGCTCAACCGTTGAGCTGGGCAAAAGAAACAGAGATAGGCTTTGGGACTTCTGGGAATTTGTAGGACAGAAGATTGGAGTGTGAGGAGCAGATACATATGCAGACAAAAAGATACGTAAATCTGCATAGGGATCCCCTGGAAAGTTTGGCCAAATACTTAGCTATGTGAAGTCAGAGCAAGATTCCATGAGAACTGGAAAAAAGAAGGTATTAGGGGGCTGTGAGCTTCACATAGATTCTGGATATTACGTTGTTCTTAGAGACACTGGGGTTGGGTTCAGTGTAGACACTTCACTGAACACCCCGGATATTTCACTGATATCACAGAAAAGCCACATCTTAGGAGTAGGGCAAATCTAGTCCTGGAGTGAAGAGTACTCTAGATGCCTAAAACCAAGTCCCAACAGGATCAAGTTGATCTACCTGTGTATTAACTATATGACTGAGATACTCTTTAAGATAACAAATCCAAACTCTCAAAAATGTATCATTTAAAATGTTCTGCACACAATAAATAGTAGACACATGTAAAAGGAAGAGTATGTAAACTATAACCAGGAGAATAAATAATCAATTGAGAGAGATCCAGAAATGGCACAGATGTTTAATTAGTATACAAGGACTTAAAAATAGCTATTAAAATATATGTGAGGATTTAAAAGAAAATATGGGCAAATGAATGAGTAGGTAGGGAATATCATCAGAGAAATAGAAGCTATAGAATAAATCAAATGGGAATAATTGAAAGAACAATAATATTTGAGGTGGAAATTTTTCTGAGCGTACTTTGAATGGTACATTAGACATTATAGATGAACAGATGAGGAAACTTGAAGAAAGGTTAATAGAAACTACTCAAACCGAAGCACAGAAGAACACAAAAATGACAAAAAGTGAAAAGAGATTCAATGACCTGTGGTATAAAATTAGGTGGTCTAATATACATGAAATATGAGTTCTGGAAAAAGAGGAGAGAGTGACACTGAGATAGAAAAAAAAATCGAAAAAAATTATCAAAAATTTCCATATTTTATGAAAAATATCAATACATAGATCCTAGACACTTAAATCCCAACAGCATAAATATAAAGAAGTCAGACCTAGGAACGTCATAGTCAAAATGCTGAAAATCAAAGATAAAGGGGAAATATTTTAAAAAGCTGGAGAAAAAGAAGACATTCCATGTAAGAGAACAATAATAAGAACAATCTCTATTTCTCATCAGAAACAATGCAAGCCAGAAGAAAATGGAACTACACTGTTAATGTTCTGAAAGAAAAATAAAACTAATGCTGAAAAAAGAAAAATACATAGATCAATGAAAGAGAATAGAAAATTCAGACAGAGATCCATACCACACTTAAATTGTCAGTTAACTTTTGGCAAAGGCATGAAAGCAATTCAATGGAGGAAAGAAAAGTCTTTTATTTTTTTACCTCCTAAATGATATAACAACTGAGTATATAGGAAAAAAATGAACTTTGACATCTAATTGACATCATACATAAAAAAGAAAAATGTTGAGATGAATCATAAACCAAAACATAAGATTAAAACCTATAAAATTTCTAGAATAAAACATAGGAGAATACCTCTTTTACCTTGACTTAGACAAAGTTTTCTTACACTGTAAACATTACCCTAAAAGAAAAAAAATAATAAATGGGCCTTATCAAAATGAAAAACTTCCACTCATTAATAGACTCCATTAAGGTAAGGAATAGCTGAGCCTCATGTAGGAAGAAAATATTCATGTTACGTATCTCTGAGAAAGGACTTATACCCACAATATACAAATAACCCTTGCCATTCAATAATAACAATACAAACAGCCTCACTTAAAAACAGCAAAGAACTTTAACAGCAGACACTTCACAATGGAAGAATATCAATGGTCACTAAACAAATATGAAATATAAAAATATGTTCAACATCACTATTCATAATGGAAATAAAAATTAAAACAAAAATGAGATATTACCAGAAATCCTTAAAAACGAATACATTTAAAAAGGGTGACAACGCCAAATGTTGATGAAGGTATGGAACAACTGGAATTCTCATACATTGTTGGTGGGAATGTCAAATGATACCACCACTTTGGAAAAATGTCTCATGGTTTACTATAATATGAAACAAACACTTAATTATGGCATAACAATTCTAATCCTAGATTAAGAGAAATGAAATGATATGTCCAAAAATATTTGTATAAGAATATTGACGGCAGCTTTATGATAGCTCAAAACTGGAAGTAACACAAATGTCCATCAATAAGATAATGGGAAAACAAATTGTGGTATATTTGTACCATGGTTTACCATGCTACAATAGAGATATATCTTAAAAACATTAATTTGAGCAAAAGTAGACAGACACAAGAGAATACATACTGTATGGTTCCATTTATATGCAATTCTATAAGAGGGTAAACTAAAGTCCAGTGATAGAAATGAGAACCATGGTTATCTCTAGAAATGGTAGTTCAGGAAAGGAAACATTTCTAGGAAGGGGTACGAGAAAATTTTTGAGATGATGGATTATTCTGTAGCTTGTATTTATTTGTCCAAACTCATTTTTCTGTATGTACATCATACCTCAAATTTAAAGAAGAAACTGAGATAACAACAGTAACTATTTTATAAGAATATTGTGGGAATTAAATTAGCTAATACATGTGTATGTAAAATGATTACAATAGTGCCTTATAAATAGTAAGTCATAATTTATAAGCCTTAGAAATAACTATTATAGTTTATGTTGCTATTTCTAATGCGCCATTCACTTGATATACTACTATGTGGTTTTGCACAAATATTCAAGCCATGGGATATATTTAAGACTGTTAGAAATAACACCTCACATTGCATAGAACGAGACTTCGCTGGTATTCTATTATTTAGTTCTCTTAAAAAGGCATTGCAGCTGTTTCTACTCATGAAACCTCTTGACACTCCCCAAATTCTCCATCTGTGGTTTCCCCACCAGCTAACTTCTAAATGACTACAAGTTTTCCTTTCCGTTAAATTATCTAGAATTTTAAGTACAAGTAATTAATCTCTTGATCAAATGGTATAGAATTAGACTGCTTTGACTGTCCTGCCCCTCAAGGGATCTTAGGCTTCCACAGAACATAACATTTAAAGCACATTTAAACAGAACATAAGGTGGTTTAGAAAATGGTTTTGTGGTAATATCCTCAAAATCCATAGTGCAAAGCTTTCATCTGATGAAATCAAACAAAAATAATCTTTTGCCTGAATTCTAGAGGGAACTTCTTCATCTACACAGGACATGAGCGCCAATGTTTCAGCTAAATGGTAGGGTGAAAATACCAGAGAGTTACTTCAAGTGACAAATAAGAAACAAACATTACAGTGATGATGATAGAAGGTGTAATTTATTTTTTAAAAGGAGTTTAGTTTTTTACCTCTCTGGCTTGGGAAGGAAGCATTCATGGCCAGACGCCAAAGAGTGAAATGTAAATGGTAAAATTGCACGGTTGAAGATAACTTGTTTTTCACCTGTCTCTGACTGAGTCAGCCTCAGTGTAATATCATTACTTGGGTCTTATCTGTTTTCATAGAGATTTCACAGTTGAAAATAGTCTGTCCACTGTACAAAGTGTGGGTACAATTTCTGGGACAGTGCTTATAAAATAGACAGTAGATCAGAATAAAGATCATAGGAAATTAAAACACCAAAATAACTTATTAAATAAGAAAAAATAAAGCCACATTCTAACTCTAATTTGCTTGGGCATAATTGTTTCAACTTCTTTGAAAACTAGATGTTATAAAATGTCCACCAGTTGGCTGGCAGTAGCCTCATTACCCCAATTTCACGTAATTGCTATGTTTGATCAAGCAAGGCTGAGTAACAGCTGGCCCAGACATTAGTCTTTGCTCTCATTTTAGATAGAGAAGTTTGCAGGGTGCACAAGCAATTTTTTTTTCTCCATTGCCTGGACTATGGGCATTGTATTCTCTATTCATGGTCAAAGAACTTTTGAAGCTGGACACGGTATCAGATAAGCCATGCTATGAAAGGCTTTGTCAAGAGACAAAGTTATCAAGGCTTTCCACCACTGTGCCTTCTAGCACTTGGAATTGCTCTTCTTAAAGAAGAGATTTAGTTTAAAAAAACTCACTTTTTTCCCCTCATAAATCCTGCATGTGTTGGTCTTCCCTCCTGCTAGGTCTGTCCCCTGCCTGTGGTCCTGCCCAGCACCTTGCCCTGGCTGGCTGCAGGGGTTCTGGCATGGGCGAGAGGACCTCGTTTATCAAAAATTACGCCAACACAGGTTATTTTGTGTGCCAAAAACAATGAGTTTATCTAAAACATAGAGATTAAGACTCAACATTTTAACTCTGTAGAGGCAGGTTGACCAGTAGAGCTCTGAATTTCTCTTGATATAATTTGCCCTTCAGTAAAAACTTGTCCGCAAGAATTGGCCATCCTAGAAAATCTGGCATGCTTTTGGACCTCCCCATTTATACAAATACTTGCAAGTAGAGGAGGCGTAAACCAACCAGGGTGCCTGAAGAAGGTTGTTCTCCTTGTTTTTATTTTTATTTTTTTGTCTTTATTTTTAAAGGATTTATGTCTCATTCTTCTTTGAATGAATGAGAAAGACCAACTGAGATTAATTTGGGGAGAAAGAGGCAATGGAGAAGATCCTTTAGAATACATCTCCAAATAAAAATTGGGATCCAAACAACAAATTCCTGGAAAAAGAGCCAACAGCTCAGAATAAACTAATGACCATCAGCTACCACTTTTCCTGACACTCTACACAAGTGGTATCAACCCCACTTTTCATCACACTCCAGACAAATAGTATCACAATACAAAAACTTACCAGACAAGTGGTACAAAAACTCACAGTCAAGCACAGACAATATAGGGAATTCCCAACACAATCTAAAATGCCAAGGCCTATCAATCAAATGGAAATTTCCATTTAACAGCCACTTCTCTCACTCTAGACCTTTCTCTCTCTCTCTCTCTCTATTTTTTTTGTTTACCTTTATAGTTTATTCATATGTGGATATGTTTTGAAATAAAATGGCATTTTATAAAATATTTGAAAATAAATGTTGATATTAGCCATGACTATGATTTCCAGGGTGCTGGTGAGAATTATCTCACAAATCTCTTTTTTTGTGTCTAAACCCACAGTCCTAATTGTCTGTCGGCCATCTATTCTTGGGTGTCTCCAGGATGCCTGGCCCAAATGGAACTTGTCATCTCATGGTTGCTCCAAAACTTCCCTTCCTCTTCTCTCCACCTGCTTACTCAGCAAAGATGGCTTTAGATCATCTTTAATGCCTCACATGTCTGTCATATTCAACGAGTTGCCAAATCCTGTCATTTTTTGTGTAGCATTGTCATTTTATAAGCAAGGAGAAAGGCAAGATAAGGTTAAAAAACTTGCAAAGTTTGTAGAGCTAATAATCAACAAGGGTGGGATTTACTGTAAGTTCCAAAGTTTTTTCCCAGAGGGACTTTGAGATGGAGCTTCCTTATGTTGTAACAAAACTCACAAATAACAAACAGACAATACAGGGGATACGAAAATGCCAGGGCCTATCAAACATATGGGAATCCAAAGGGGATAAACGCCACCCCAAATGGCACCTCAGACGGTGCCTCAAATGCCCTACCATGGGGCTAAAAGGTTCACAAATGGGAATCTAAAGGGATAAATGCCACCTCAAATGGCTAGAAGGTTCGAAACCCTCCCCAAATGGGTGGACTAATCTTCCCATTGTCTGGGAAACCCTCCGCAAATGGTGACCTAGTCCCCCATTCCCTGGGAACTGCAAATGAGCTCCAAATTCAAAGCGGGTTCTCTAGATCCACTCAACCTCATGACTTCTACCCGCAAAAGCCACCTCAAAACAAATGCCCTGATAGGCATGAAGTTTCATTAACTGTTCATCATTTTCTGAAAGCAATTTAGGCTGGTAGGATCTCTAGAGCCAGGAAAGTAACATCCTGGTGAGGATATGGAGAGAGGCCAAGCTTCAGCCCTCTCCGCAACACTGAGTCTGAGAGCAATTCCACCCACCATGGCAGGTATCCTTCAGGGCCACCAGGCGTAGTGTCCCAGACCAGTACATAAGCAGCTGCAGTTGGAGATGCCAGCTCCTTTCTGTAGGGACTCATAGACTTTTATCAACTGAATGACTCAAGGGAATCACAGAATCCTTTGTTTCCCCTTCATTGTCACTTCTCCTTAGCCTCCCCGCCTCCCTCTCACTTCATCTAGAGATTATGGGAGACTACCTTTACTCCAAGTTGACCTCTTTAGGCCCCACCAGCCTTGTTATTTTTTCTGGTTTTTATATTATACAACAGAGACAGTTGGGAGGAAAAGAGGGATGTGCACCAAGGAATCTATCTTTCTCAGATGACTTATAATTTCATTCTCCTTCCTCAACCCCAGTTGAATACAATTAAATGTATGTTGCCACTGATTTAAAGTTAACCAACTTGGTTTATTTCATTTTGCCAATTATTATCTTGTTTCAGTTACTTTCTTGATTTGTGTCGCAGTCTCCTATTAAGCAGTAGCAAATCACTTAGTAGAGTGAAAAGGCAACCTGCGTAATGGCAGAACATATTTGCAAATCATGTATCTGTTAAGGAGTTGATAACTAAAATGTATAAGAAATTCCTACAACTCTATAGCAAAAAAACTAACAACCTGATTTTAAAATGGGCTAAGAATAGATATTTTTCCAAAGGTAATATACAAATGGCCAACAGGTATGTGAAAAGATGCTCGAAGTCTCTAATCATCAGGGAAATACAAATTAAAACCACAATAAGATATCACTTCATGTTAGGATAGCTATTATCAAAAAAGATAAAAAGTGAAGTATCCCAAGAATGGAAAAACCAGCATCACGTGTACTCACCATCAAATTGGAATTAACTGATCAACACTTAAGTGCACATATAGTAATAATAGTCATCAGGCGTTAGGCAGATGGGAGGGGGGAGAAGGGGATGAGTATATTCACATCTAATGCGCGTGGTTCTCACTGTTTGGGGGATGGACACGCCTGTCACTCTGACTGGGCTGGGGAGCAAAGGCAATATATGTAATCTAAACATCTGTATCTCCATGATATTCTGAAAAAAAGATTATTAAAAAAAAGATAAAAAGTAATGAGTGTTGGTGAAGGTTTGGAGAAACTGGAACACTTGTACACTGTTGGTGGGAATATAAAATGGTGCAACCACTATGAAAAACAGTAAGGAG